>JABUQX010137233.1:0-11489 GCA_015478945.1 Trachelipus rathkii | reverse complement strand
CAAGATACGAGGATAGGAAGAGAGAAGAGAGGAGAGAGAGAGAGAGAGAGAATTCTTTGGGAAAGCCGAATGCGAACAAAACCCAGATTTTATTCAAAGTCGTGTACAGCTTGACAATTTTTTTTTTTTTTTTTTTTTTTTTTTTTTTTTTTTTTTTTTTTTTAACCAAAAGAATCATAAGTATAGTAGATGCTCATATTAGATAATAATTACCTTAGTAGGAAGTATACTTAATACATAAATATTAATAGATATATAAATAAATAATGAATAATAATAATAATAATAATAATGATAATAATAATAATGATAATTAATAAATAATAATAAATAATATTAATATATAATAATTAATAATATATAATAATGAAAATAATAATACTTAATACTATATAATATAATAATAAAAATAATAATATACTATAATTAGAAGGTCTAAATTTGTTAAGTTTATATTATTTTATGTTATAATGCTGATGCGACCTGAAGAAAATTTCATTAATAAATACCATACAAACACATTTTACAGTTTTTAATCCTAGTGGGAAAATTTGCCTATTAATAGTGTAATTTTATGGAATCTGTTATCATCTTTGATTTTTTATAAGAATGGCTTATCTAAGTTTGAGCTGATTATATATATATATATATATAATATATATATAGATATAATTATATAATATATATATATATTATATTATATATATATATATATTTATATATATATTATATATATATATACTTATATATATATATACTTATATCTATAATATATTACTATTAATCTTATCATTTTTGCTTCACCTTTCCTCTTTAGCCCCAAGAATTGGGTAACATGTCTGTAAGCTATCGGAAAAGAAAAGCAGTAGAGAGAACATGACAACAGTCGAAAAAGACAACCCAGCCTCTTACGCGCCCCTCTGTAACATTAATAGTGAGAGCTGTCACAGACAGAAAATCACCTAGAGCAATCAGGAGGACCGCGACGTTGAACCCTCAACTTATGAGTAAATCTCAATGTAAGGGTTATTTTCCCTGATGCCCAGCGTGATGCCACAACATCCCCCCATATCAAAACCCCCTTCTCTTCCTATCTGCACCTTTATTCTTTGTTCATCGCCTCTCCACATTCTCTCCTTCAGACATTCAGTTCACCGACTCAATCCACTTTCTTCTTCGGTCTCCCCAGCCAGTCGTGTTCCAACACACTCACCACATATACATCCGGCTTACCACCGACTTTTCATTCATCGTTCCACTCTGACAAACCATCTCAAATACTGTTATTTATCGTCTATTTACCCTTTCTTACACCACACACGCTTATAAGTTTCATTCCTCCAACTTTTATTAATTCGGGTTTCAACCTAGCAGCCCTAAGATTGTCATCTGAACACATTGGAACTTTAGATTCCTAACTTCTTATTCCAGACATAGTCTCACTACCAACATTAACACAGGTAACAAATTACCCTAGTTAGACTCGAGCGCACTCAAGATTAGTCCTTTACATTCGACCCAACGATTTTAATTGTCACCAGCCACCTTGCGCTGTCCATTCACAATTTCCTACTACACTCTGCATCATCCGTTCCTTCTCATCCTAACACATATCCCTAATATTTTAATCAACACATTGCCTCAGCTGCTCATCAGTCGAACCAACTTTCACACTGAGAGACTGTCCTCACTCACATACCATAACCTTACTTTAATCTATGTTTTTACTTTTCAACCCCTCCTTTTACATACCTGCCAAATATCTATACCAATTCTCGCAAGTTCTCTTCAGGACGCGCAAACTTCCGCAATCTGCCGCATCACATATATATTATATATATCATATATATACTATATATATATATATATATATAAAAATATATACTATATATATTAATAATATATATATTATTATATAAATATATATATATAATATATATATAATATTTATATATAATATATATATAATATATATATAAATATAATAATAATATATATATACATAATAATTATTCATAATATAAAAATAATAATAATATAATAACTAATAATAAATAATAATAATAATAATAATAATAATAATAACACTATAATAGTAATAACTAAATTAACAAAAAATAATAATAATAATAAGTAATGAATAATAATAATTAATATAATAATTTAATAATAATAATAATGAAGTAATAATAATAATATTAATATAATAATAATGATAAAAAATAATAATAATCAATAATCAATAATAAAATATAATATATTAATAAAATAATATAAGATAATAATAATACTAACTAATATAAAAAACTATGGTTTTGAGCTGTCACAGCAATGTCATTCAATAAATAACTTTATGTGAACATATTTATTGTTAAATATGGTTGTTTGATATCTTGATGAAGAGGACTCCACAGAATCCTCCCGCGTTTCGAGGTCGACAATTATTTGATATGGAAAGATTATTTGAAAGAGATGGGCTTGGTCTGTTGATATATTACAACTTTTTCCATTATATGATCCTGATTTCATTGATTGCTTAAATAACAACAACACAACAGCTATTCATTCTCAGCTTATGTTTTATGTTTTTAGCAGATTTATTCGATATGAAGGTGCAAAAACTTTTTTGTCTGATTATCAACGAATGTTTTTAATATTTATTGTTATTATTGATGTGATTGATGTTTTGAATAACTGATGATGGATACTTGTATCCGAAACGCCTGATTAATAAATAAAGTAAAAATTGGAACAATCTAGTATGCTAGTATACCGCTTTCATCCTTTAAGATAAGATTTCCTATAAATTAACTGTTTCACAGCATTATTAAATTATATATATATTTATTATTATATATAATATATTAATATTATATATATAATATATTATATATATATATTATTATATATTATATTCTATATTCTATATATATATATATCAAACATCCGCATATTATATATATATATATATATATATATATATATATTTTTATATATCTACTATATTATAATATATTATTAATTATATTATATATATATTATATATATATAATTATTATATATATAAACATCGCATCCGCATCCGCGGATAATTAAATCAAAACATCCGATCCGGGAATCAGCGAAAAATAAAATACTGTGAACAGTGTTGAATGGTATTTTAACTTATATATAATATAATAATTATTATTTTATATATATATATATTATTTATTATATGATATAATATTATATATAATATATATATATATATAGTTAGTTAGTTAGTATGATTTATTATCCACGACAATCGGGGGAAAGGATTACTTTTTTATGTTTTTCCGACCGTGGGCCCATACAACATTTGAAGGTGCCACAGTTTATCAGGGTGATAGTGAACCCCAGCCTCAGTTCTGGACCATGAGTCACAGATATTCAGGCCATCAGCTGCGCATGGTAGGCTCTTGACTCACGACTACTGTGCGTGAGGCGAATAGGAATGTATGGTGTCTGCTATGTGTCTATTAAAGGTTGCTTGACCAGTTGTATTGTGTGGATGGTGAGTAGAGGTGAGAGGTATGAGACTTAGTGTTAACTTCAATACACTTGCAGTCTTAACTGCTAATGAATTACAGAAAATCTCCTAAAAACGGCATTTTTAGTGTGTCCGTCCTGGGCTAGTCGAAAGTACAAAAATTCCCTTGGGACGAGGACTCGAACCTCACGACCCTAAGCAGTGCACAAGCACCACTCAGCCCATGCGCCACCGAGACTCCTATATATAATATATCATATATATATATTATATATATATATATATATATATATAGATATATATATATATATATATATATAAATTATATATATATATATATATTTAATATATATATAATATAATTCTATTATATTATATATATATTATATTATATTATATTCTCAGACGCCCAATGCCATTGACTGAAGATGGTGTAGTTGGACTAGGAATATAAGAACTTATATTATCGATTGACTGTGAAGTGGAAGGAGAATCTATTTCAATAAGGAGCTGTTGATTAATTGGGATATTTTGGTCCTTTGGCTGTTTCCTTGAAACTAAAATTGATGGCTGCACAGTTGAATTTCTTTTTTCACACTTTTGTAAATGATTTCGAATTCTCTCAATTTTGGATGTTAACTCGGTGTCAAAATATTTACATCGAACCTTTGAACTATTTTCTATTCTTGTGACTTCAGTCCACTCTGAACTTTGTTTCCTGCCACTTTAGGTAAATATGGCGAGTTTTTTTTAAATTTCTTTTTTGTATTTTTTAGATTATATATTTTAAATTCTATATTATTATATAATATTACCCTGGGGAGTTGTTTGGTTTTCAAAAAAATTATGACAAACCTGATTATATATATATATTAATATATATATAGATATATATATATAATAATATTATATATTTATATTATATATAATATATATTATATGATAATATATATATAATATATAAAATATTATATATTATATATATTATATATATATATTATATATAATATATAATATATATATATATATATATATTTATATAATGAGAATTTTTGGTCTATTGCTGATGCTAGCAGATAGCTCATAGGATTGCGTAAACTATTTTTTTAAGGTAAAATAGTCAATATGCCTTATTAAGTAAGTCTTTAAAATAACTTTAGCATTTGGATCTATTTTTAACATCAATGTATCGATGTTGTTTCTTACATCCAGCACTGTAGATCGGACTGATCATGAATCAGAAGTGAAAAAAAATTGCATATATATATATTATATATATATATTATATATATATATTATATATATATTAGATATTAATAATATATATAACTTTATAATTTAATTTTAAATTATTTATTTATATTATATATATAATATTTATTTTATTTATATATTATAAGATATATATATATTATATTATATATATTCTATATCCCTCTGTTATAATATATATGATATAATATATATAATATATTATATTATAATATATAATATATATTATATAATCTAATATATATATTAATTATATATATATTATATAAAAGTAAATGAGTTTAACCCATTTTCAAAATCATGTGCAAAAAAAATCTGAGAAAAAGCCTGGATAAAAAACTGAAAAAACCCTGGGTAGTTGGTTTTTTTCGAAAAAAAAACATTTTTTGGCAAACCCTGGCTAATCTGCGTAATTTGCTTAGTTGGTGAGTTCAGAGACGTGTGCTAACCACTCCCGTCCTTGAGAATAGGGCTCAGCCCGTGAGTGGGGGTAAAACTGATATAATATAATCTTATATATATATTATATTATATAGATATATTTATATATATTATATTATTATGATATATACTATATTATAATATATATATATATATAATTATATATATCATATATTATATATATATTATTATAATATAATATATAAATATATATGACTCTTATCTATAAGAATAGACATAATACGATACCAAAACAATAGGTACAAATCTCTAGATAATAACCTAGTTGCATATGTGTAAATGCAAAAAAATTTGGGAGTACTGAGAAATTTTTTTTTTATGAATATGATGAAGGAGGAGGGGGTGTTGAGCAAAATCGGGTACTGGGAGAGCAAAACCAAGTGAAAATTTGCGTTCAGCGCACATGAGGTACCTATAATTCATTGTCAAATCTAATGGAATAGACAAAAAATTTAAGTTTGTTCCCCAATCAAGAAGTTCCTGTAGAAGTTCTCAACATTTATAAAAATTTTAAAACCTCAAGAGATGTAGACCCTCTACCATATATCCAATATCTCCCTCACACACCTACGAACCGAACCAATGATAATCGCACCCCGTACACAAATATTTAACGTTGCATGGCAAACAAACATTCTGCCGCCTAAATGAAAACATGCACACATAAAACCAATACTAAACCAAACCAGCCAATAACCCAGCTTCGTATACACCTCTTTCATTACTCTCTACAATATCCAATTATAAAAATTAATCCTCAATAAAATTTCTTCCCTCATTTCCTTATCAAAGCACTTTACTACCACTCTTCTAAACGATTTAACCCAACACACCTCAAGGGTTTTAACCAAACTCTGCCCCCCCCCCTTCAACGTACTCTTCTAGTAGCAATAGACGCCAACAGGGCATTTGATACAGTCAGGTAACATTTTAATAGATAAAGTCTTAAAAACAGATATAACCATTAAAGACCAAAAAATAATAACAAATCGTGTCAAACAATATTTTACCAATTAATATTGAAACTACATCACCGGAGAAGAATGCGGATGCGGATTACATTCATTCATCTCATCTCCTTTTCATCTACATTTGTTTTATTTTTAACCTTTTTAACAATGATCTCCCTCATCCCACTCTCCCTTCTATAAAAAATTAATTGTTATGCTAATTATCTAAAAACCACATCATAAAATCCTTCTATAAACACAGCATTTCGCAGAGCATACGATATATAAGTCCAACTGTCAGATGTAATACAAACATCAAGCATGACTGCATCACCTCAAAAATCCACTATTACCTTACTCACCCAGACAGAAGAGAATCTAGCATCCAGCCAGCAATTTTTCTATCAAAGAATAGACTCGCTCTCAAAAAACAACCCACCATCTAAGGTTTGACCTTTGATACACATATGGACATTCTCCCCCTCCCCCTCCCCCCTCACATCAATAGTATCCCTTCAAGAGACACACGCCACACACAAACTAAATAAATGCATTGAAAACTCGAACTGGCATGAACTTTGGCCAACAATGAGAAACAGTCACAATCATATACAAACAATACCTTCACTCCTTCCTTTCAAATGATCATCCCCTGCACCAAGAAGGAAAAAAATCACACCAGCATTACACTATTCTAACACATACAACACATTTTTTTCAGTTACTACCACACACCAACAGGGCATAAGGGCATATTTCAAGGAGCACAACATTATACTATGAAAGAAAATCCACCCAAGTCCAAACCTAACGTAAATCTCTAAAGTGAGCACATTTGAATGTTTTAAAGAGAGGAAGATTAAATACAACTTGAAAAACAGATGGTGGCAGGAAGTTTCACAGAAAAAAGGTAGAAGGAAAGGAGGCTTCACAACTAGCAAGCTTGGAGTTTTCCATATTCACACAAAATTCATGCGAAAGCAAGGAATCCCTTGTTTAACGAAGGAGATACAATGGTGGTGGAATGTGAGAGGTCAACTCCTTTAAGCACCTACCATCATAGTATGCCTGTAGAAATAATAATGATGATGATGATAATTTATTTATTTATTTAATAATAATAATAATAATAATAATAATAATAATAATAATAATAATAATACATAATAATAATAATAATAATAAAGTACCTTTACAACTCCTTGCTTTTTTAACATGTCATATGCCTCAGCAATCTTTTGCTCTGTTTTTAAATCGACAGTCCATGTGAACAACAGCTCTATGACTCTCTTTTTAACATCTTCACTAGTTTGATTTCCATAATATTTTGGGGAAACCAATTTAATCATTTCATTTAAAAAACGAAATTTTCCAACTTCAGCACGAAAATTTGGACCACAATTGTTGATGCATGCTTGCAAAACCTACCAAAATAATGGAAATTATTATTCAATATGAAATAACCATATAACCCTTAAAGAAAATAAAAGTTGATTAAGTGTATAAACAGTATTTACAGAACTTGAGAAGTTAAAAAAAATGGGATATATATATCATCAGCAGCAGTTAAGTTAAGCAGTATATATATATATATAGTTAGTATATATAGTTATATATATTATATATATATATATATATATATATATATATATATATTATATATATATAGTTATATATATATATTATATTATATTATTATGTTGTTGTTATATATATATATATATAGTATATATTATGTTATATGTATATATATATATATATATATGATATATATCTATATAGATATATATATATTACATATATATATATATATATATATATTACATATATATATATATATATATTATTGTTGGTTATTATTATTATACATATATTATATATATACATACAAGCACCTCCCCGAATAGGGCTCTGCCGGTGAGTGGTGGTGACAACTGCAAAATATATATATAGTTATTGTTGTTATTGATATATATATATATATATGTTATATATATAGTTATATATATATATATATATATATATATATATGTTATATATTATATTAGTTATTATTATTATATATTATATTATATATTATATATATATTAAAAATACTGGCTGCTATATACATATATATATATATATAAATAGTCTCCATCTTTTCTCATCCCTGACCACCCCATCATGGGAGAGGCCACACTGCACCCAGGACCACGCCAATAACCGGTCTCCTCCAGAGATCCTCCAGGGATGTTATATTCCATGTTGTTGTCAGGGTTGTGGAGTCGGTTCAAAAATTTTCCGACTCTGACTCCACCGACTCCACCCTCTTTAAAATTACCGACTCCAACTCCGACTCCGACCCCGACTCCTTACCGACTCCGACTCCACCCCTTTGAAAATTACCGACTTTGAACTCCACTCTTGAAAATTACCGACTTCAACTCCGACTCCACCCTCATCTCTTCAAAAATTACCGACTCCGACTCAATCTCAAATTAAGGGACCTGAGACTCCACTCTCTTCGAAACTACCGACTCCGACTCCACAACCCTGGTTGTTGTGTGTTGAGAGTTGCTTAAACAGGAGGAAAAGAGGTGGGATATGCCCTCCGGCGCCTGGATTACAGTTTTGAATAAATGTTTGTGGTGGCTTGGCTAATGCTGAATCTGCTTGTAATATTGTGTTAGGGTGATGGCCGCATCTTAGCTTTGCCAAGAAGGATAACTGGCTGGTTCTTGGTAGTGAGTTGAATTATGGTACTATTTCTGGTGGGTATTTGTTTAATATGTTGTTTGGTGGTCTGCGTCTTAAGTGATTTTCTGTTAGTGTCATATGGATTTGTTTGATGTATGTAGTGTTGTTTGGTGGTGGTGGAATGTTGTTCAGAATTTGTTTGTAATATAGAGCAGGTGAAGGAGGAGGTTGTTTGAGTCTGTGGTGGGTGGGGTTAGAGTGCAGTGTGGCATGGGTGTTGGAGTGTTTGAGTTTTGGAGAAAAATTGTGTGCACATCATGTCCAGGTGTGTGTCTATGGGTAGGATTTTGGTTTCTTCATGAAGGAGTTGTTGTGGTGTTGTATATGTGCACCCAGTTATGATTCTTAAAGTTTTGTTTTGTGTCATTTGGAGTTTCTTTATGTTGTTTTTAGTCAGTAGTGGATGCCAGGTTGGAGAAGCGTAGTTTAGAGTTGGGCGAATGTATTGTTTGTATATGGTGGTGGATGTTGGTATATTGTTTGTGAAGTCTACGCCAGAGAAGGTTCTTAATATGTTGTTTCTTGTTTGTGGATGAGATTATGTTGTCTATGTGTTTCATGAAGGTGAGATGTGTGTCAAGTGTTACTCCGAGGATTTTGGGAGTTTTGTTAAAGGGTATGGCTATGTTGCTTAGGTAGACTAGTGGGTGTGTGAAAACAAGGTGGCAGTCGGTGGTGATTAATGTGATTGAGGATTTATTTTGGTAACACTGACATTGTTTTCTGTTAGCCATGTTTGGAGTTGGTTTGGTTGATGCATTGTTGTGTCAGGTTTGTGGACGTGTTTAGGTTCTGGTGTGTGGTGGCTATGGTGATGTCATCTACATCACTATGATTGTGGACTGTTTGGGTTGTGGTAGATTATTTAATAGTTGAATAGTGTGGGGATAGTATTGCCCCTTGGGGCTCTCAGTTGTTGATGTTTACAGTTCTGGATTTTGTATTGTTTGTTTGTATTTCTGCTGTTCATCCTGATAGAAAGTTGGAAATCCATTTCTTTAGGTTAGTGGGGATGTTTGATTTTGTTATTTTGTGGATCAGGTTGTGTTTAGATAGTCTCAAATGCTTTATTGATGTTGATTGCTTTGATTATTATTTTGAGTTGGTTATGAGTTAGACCGTTGATAGTGGGTTGTATAATGTTTGTGAGTGGAGTTGTAGTTGAGTGACTTTGTTTGAAACCATGTTGAAATTTGTGCTTGATGATGTGTGGAGTTATTTTGTTTAGTATGTTTTTTTCTAGTAGTTTGCATAGTGTTGATAATAGAGAGATGGGGCGATATGATGAGGGTCAGAGGGGTCTTTTCCTGGTTTTAATTTGGGTATAATGATAGCTTTTTCCCAGATAAGGGAAATGAAGTTTGGGTTAGTGGAGCTGTTATATATTTATGATAGATGTGTTAAAGCTGTGTTTCCTAGGTGTTGGAAGTGTTTGTTTGAAATATTGTCTGGCCAGTTGCTGGTGAATTTTTAAGTGTCTTTGTTAAGTTTTCTAGGTCAGTTGTGTTTATTTCTATTGTTGGGTTATGGTTGAATTTTATTTTCATGAGAGCTTTGATGATTTTCCTGTTTTGAGGGTGTGTGGGTTTTTTGACTCAGCTTTGCAAAGTGAGTTGCAAGTGTGTTTTTGTGTTGTTTGTTTGTTTGTTTGAATTAAAGAAATAAAATATTGTATGGCTTTGTTGAGTATTATTGATGTGATAGTGATATTTATGGGATGTATGTTGTTTTCTATATAGTTGGTGAATAGTATTCAGTCTGCTTTTTTGTAGTTTGTGTATGTTTTTCTAAGTGGGTAGTTTGGTTTGTGACATTTTGGTATTCTATGATGATGGGTAAGTGGTCGAAGTTTAGGTCAGTTTGTGTTGACCAGAGGAGTGGGCATAGTGTTATGTCTGGTGATGTACACATTGGGTGGGTTTCTGGTGTGGCTGTTTGTGTTGTTTAACATGTTGAGGTTTTCAAGGTTGGTTGAGATGTGGGTTCCTCTTTGATTTGCTTCTTGGGCGTTGAACCATGTAGGGTGGTGTGCATTGAAATAGCCCCTCATTATGAGGTATGGGAGGTGGTAGATTTCGGAGAGATTTGGTTTGTAGTTTCTGGTTCATTGTGATGAGGTATGGTTGTGGAATGTAGAGGTTTATTAGGTTGTGTGGTTTTTTGTTTATCATTATTGTGAAGAACTGTGTTTTTATGGTCTTATCGTTTAATGCCTTTGAAGTTTGTAAGGTGTTGTGTATGGTAGTGAGTTGTGTATGAGGGTTAGCAGTGTGTGGTTTTCAGGGGTTTGGGGTGTGAAGATAAAATTATGGTTCTGGATAGTTATCAGGTAGGTGGGCTTCTTGTATTATATATATATATATATATATATATATATATATATATATATATATATATATATATATATATATATATATATATATATATATTGGAAGAATATATATATATATATATATATATATATATATATATATATATATATATATATATATATATATATATATATATATATATATATTATTGGTTAAGCATATATATATATATATATATAT
>JABUQX010137232.1:0-23359 GCA_015478945.1 Trachelipus rathkii | reverse complement strand
TATATAATAATATATATTATACTATAATATATATATAATAATATACTAATATAATAAAAGATAGTAATAATGATATATTAATATATACTATAAAATATTATATATAATATACTATATATATACTAATTATATATACTACTACTACCTAATATAATATAATAATATATATATATATAAGTATATATATATCATATATATAATATAAATATATATATATGATATTATAATAGATATATATATATACATATATATACTAGAATAATATATAATATACTATATTTATATAATATATATATAATATACTATATATATATACTATATATATATAGATATATAATAAAAAAGACGGGATATATAATATATATATTAGATATATATAATATAGTATATATAACTATATAATATATTCATTATATATATATGATAATATATATATATATACATATATATACTATATTATATATATTATATATATATTGATATCATACATCGGCAAAGCAAAACTCACAAAAACCCGAAAAAGTCGCGGACAAAGGGGGGGGCAAGATAGGGGAACAATTGACCAAAAACACAACATCGGCACATTTAAAAGATTTTGACATAAGAATGAAAAAAAAATGGAAAAAGATTTTTGATATTGAAAATTGAAAAAAAAAAATTATATATTATAATACTAATATATATAATATAGTATATATATAATTATAACATCTATATATAGTCATTATATAATATATATATATATATATATATATATAATATATATATATACTATATATAGTATATATATATATATATAAATATATTAATATATAAACGAAAGAAAAAAAAAAAAATTGAAAAATGAAAGAAATAGAATAAAGAATTTTTTTGGGTTGGGGGATGGATTATATTGCCTTTGGTTTATTTTTTTTTTAACATTTCAAATTTAAGATTTTAAAATAAAAGGGAAAAAATATAACTTTAAAATTTTTTTTTTTTATATATCGCTTGTTTGAATTTCACTTATTCCAGTTACAATACGAAAATCGTAAAATATGTCGTTGCCTACTGAAACAGAATGTTGCAGTTCAGATTCTCCTGTCGTTGGCTTTTAAGCAAAAATTGTGATAATCTCGTAAATACTTCCGTTGTAAGATTTTGAACCAATCTTTCAAAATATTGTGTTGATGTTGTCATAATTATAAAATAAGATTAATTAAAGTTTTGTGGTTGTTTTAATATCAAATTTGTCATTATTGCGTAAAAGTTTTAAATAATTCACATCATTTAAAAGTTTTGGGGATTCAATTGGATCCTTGAAGAAGCTGAAAAATGTCTTTGTAGCACTGTCACTGTGTATAGAATTTGGGTTTGGAAGATCACTGTGGATCGTAGAAGATAGAGGATCTCTGTGGATCAAAGGGGTTGGTAATTTATGTAATGTTTTTGTTTCACTGTCACTGTGTATAGAATGTGGGTTTGGAGGATCACTGTGGATCGTAGAAGATAGAGGATCTCTGTGGATCATAGGGGTTGGTAATTTATGTAATGTTTTTGTTTCACTGTCACTGTGTATAGAATGTGGGTTTGGAGGATCACTGTGGATCGTAGAAGATAGAGGATCTCTGTGGATCATAGGGGTTGGTAATTTATGTAATGTTTTTGCCAAATGTTTCACAATAGGCCTAGTTAATTCTTTTTATATATAGTCCTAGTCTACCGACTAATTAATTTTAACAAAATATTTAACTCATTGAGACAATATATTAATCTCGAATCTCAACATAATCTCTTTATATTCTATCTACTTATGTATGCAAATCCAAAACAATATGTCAACTTGCTATCCCGTTAAGCTATCTCCTAATATTTACTTAGGGTAGCCTAAGTCACTGCATTATACTTGTTTAATACATACCCATATTTCTAATATATTCGTTTTATTCCAATATTAAACTCACCAAAAAGTATTCTATAAATGACAATCTATTGTATCACAATTTTTGTATATATTAACTTTTATGAAGGCTTTCTATAGAAGTCATCTGTTTTGAAGTCTGAACACTAAAGAAATCTTATGTCATACTAACAACGGCCAGCTTTGTGTTGCTTTTGTGTTGTGTGAGAGTTATTCCAGTGTATTTTTTCAAAATTCTTTCTTAAAATAAATGCATGGTACAAAAGTTACTCCATTAATATTTTCGTCTCCCACTATTCACTTTCGTTTTTTCGGATTTTTTTACACTTTTTCTTTTTTTAACAAACGTTTTTTTCACTTTGTACACACACACGCACACTCACTTTTACACACACACTCATATACATCTAACTTACAAACACAACACACAGACACTTATCATAACTGCACAAACAACAACCACACACACAATATATGATATAGTATATATATAAGTATTAATAAATAAATAATATATATATTCTATATAATAGTATAATATATAACTTTATATATATATATATTATATATATATTCACAGAAAATATACTGTATACGAATTAAAATTTTGTGCAATGTCCCTAACCTAGATATATAATCAATAATATTAAATAATATAATAATAATTAATAATATAATTATATATAATAAAACCATATTGGTAGCTTAACTTTTTTTGTGGGGCATTTCTTAGAGGCGATATTTACCTTCCTCCCCTTCAGAACGTGTTGTGCTTCTAAAGTAACACATAATGGCGAATACGAGGTTTATGTTGACTTCAGTCGGGACTCCTCCGTATGGATCTTCATGGTTCAGTTAATCCTCAATCTGAAAGTTTTATATTGATATTTCTGAAACTAGTTTTAATCTCTTTCTTTTTCTTTAGGCACGTTTAAGAGTGCACTCATTTTAGCTTCAATATCATTCTTATTTATTTAAGGTAAAAACTTATTTTTCTTTCATCTGTAACCCCTCAATCCCTCATTTTTTAGTCGTTGTCCGCTTAGTTTTTCAGGAGCCCTATATCTATTTTTCAATTATCTTTATTAGTAGTAGCACGGATAACCTTATTTACGATATCGTTTAGTTAATGTCATTTTTCATCAACTTCCAAAAATGTTTAACGGATGTTCCCGTCATATGAAGTCCATCCGTTGTCTGTCCAGGATGTAGGATATGGTTTCTTGTCGTTTCGTTGATTATAAGGCCCACTCTTTTCTATGTACGCCCTTTTTCCACGTATAATGTCCCATTCTTGACAATGCTAATGGCTTATGGACAAAATATTGTTGTGTCCATACATCTAAATCTTAACTTATCTACAAACTGCTAGCATATTTCTTTACTAATATATATATATTATTATATATAATATATATTATATATATATATATATATATAATATATATATAGTATTATATAATATATATATATATATATATATGCTAAACTTAAGATCTTTGCTGAGACAAAAATCTTTATTAAGTTCCAACAAACGAATTATTTCCATAAATATATCGATTATATTGTTATGTAGCCCAAATCGGTCCACTTTCCCAGATCATTTTTGGCCGCATTTTATTTTAACTGTTTTCTAACGGGAGGTTTGCAAGGTGCTTGGTGATAATTTGAAATATAATTTTTATAAAGTATATTAAAATTTGGGGGATTTGTTAATTTCAACCCTACATATTTCAATTAATGGAAAAAAAAAAAAGAAGAAGTCACTGGCGTCAAAATTCGCTCTACAAATTTGTGGAGTAGAATACATCAATTTACTGAATCATTAAATTGCTAAGCTTAAACTCATTTTAATAAGGCTTAGATGTGATGTCCAAAAAAATTTAAATTTATTTTTTTGTTCTGTTTTTTCCATATTTAATAAAATGATATTTGAAAATTGTTCAACATTTCTTCATGAAAGGTTTCTGTATTTTCTGTTTCATAAATTTCAGGATCACTAACAATGCATTTTTAGTTACCAAAACCTTTTACTCAAAGTTTTATAAAGTTTTATTCTCTATGAGTGTGATAAAGTGGCATAATTAATATAGATAAATAATTAATATAATAAAATATATAATATATATAATAATATATATATATATATAATATAGTATATAGAATATAATAAATATATTAAAATATATATTATATTATATTTAATATATATTTATATTATTTATATATATGGTTAAAATTTACATAGTTGGCTGGAGCAAAAATTAAATAATTAGTGATAGAAATTGTGTAATATGGGATTTAACAATACATTGATGTTGTAATATTTAATCGATTAGTTATAGAGGGATAAATTAAAAATGATATTATTTATTACAAGCTTATTGCGTCGTGTGTGTTAAGTGAGTTGTCGCGCAAATTTATTGAACTGAATGTAGGTATGTTGGTTTTGATATATGGCCAAAACGAGTTCGAGATGCTAGGTGTTTGTAGTCAATTTAACCTTATTTTGGAAAATGAGATGTGAGGAATGTTTTAAAAGAATGTTCAATAGTAAGGTTGGAGGAAAATTAAGCTGAGTTTCTTCAAGTATATACGAGAAACTAATCGCATGAATTTAAGTAATTAAAAATTATATATATGTAATATATATATTTTATATATAATGTAATAAATACTATATAAAATATTATTTATATATAGAAGTATATTATATATTTTATTACTTTTATATATTATTATAGTTATATATTATATATATATCGATTCTCAGTATAAACAGATATCAGAAAAAGTTATCAGAGCTAGTTTTACGGCACATTGTTAAGTTTAAGTTTAGGGTTAAATTTTAGGCACAGTGAAGTCAACGAGCCTAATAGAGTATTTCCTTTTAGGGGGCATACGTAGCAGAGATGAGAGGCGGAGGGTGGGGGGAACGTATTCATACCCCGGATTTGGGGTGTTTTGTTTCACGGAAGAGAGAGCCCCTCCGGGACACCAAAGACCAAAGAGCGGGTGGTTCTGTAAGACCATCGGAGGGGGAGTAGTCCCTCCGTTAGTCTCTAGAGGCCGAGAGACGGTTTTTTTTCTTTACATCGGGGTCGGGAAATTTAAACCCCGGGGGGTATTCGTTAGTGTAACCCCAAAAAACAATAATCCCAAAAAATGAGTTTTTAGGGATATGATATTTAAGCAAAATTTATTTCGGTTTCTCTTAAATTTTTCAAATAAGAAATGTCACCAAGCATTCTACTATTATTTACTATATTTGATAAGTCATTTGTATATCTTGTTATTACTATATAGTTATTACTATAATTATGATTTATTTTATATATCTAGAGTATATATATATATTACTATTATTATGTACATTATAGAGAGATGACCAAATATCGATTTCCATGTATCCGAAAATAACAATTTAAGTATCACGATTTTTCGATTTATTCGTAAACCATATATCGAAAATGGAACTCAAAAAATCAGTTGTGCTGCCGAATGTAATTTTACTATTTATTTGATATATTATATATATAATATTTTTTTTTATCATATTATATATATATAATTTATAAATTAATATAATAATAATTTTATATATATATATATACTAGTTTAATGAAAATTTTTGTATATAATAAAAACTGACCAATTTTGAAATGAACTTAGCCGGATACGATGTACTATAGTTAGATAACTGCAAACTCTAAATGGCAGTAAATCAGCGTCATTACAGAAATGTTGTTTGAATGTAAAGAAATATAAAGAAATTTAAATGCTAATTGTAGTTTTGTTTGATATTTGCTATAGAAATCGTGAATGGTATTTTTTTTTATAAAAATTCTTATTTTGAATAATTTATTCTTATTTGCAATACTTGGATGATTTAGCCTTTTCACTTTTCTGTTCTTTAGTTGTGATCGTTCTATTGTGAGATCAGGTGTATATTAAAAAAATGATTACCTTTTACATTTTACTTATAGATAGTGGAGACACAGTTTATTGGGAAGGAGGATCGAAGATTTATGAAAGGGCGGCTGGATTAGGGAGGTGAGAATAAAATTGATGCTTCGAGCATGTGCATCTATTTTCCTGTGCGTCACCCCGTTTTTGATTATAATTCCAAAAAGCTGATATCATGATGTTACTATTGGAAATTTTTTAGACCAATATTAATTGTATTGTGATGGCTGATTTATTTGAACATTTCTGTATATATTTTAGTGGGTTAGATATTTTATTGTTGTGTATTTGTAAGTTTAAAGCCTTTTGATGTGAAATATTAAGTAGTATATAGAATTTGGAGCGTATATAGGATAGATTTTGGTTGAGAAATATTTTTTCAGCTAATAGGGGTACTCTTATGCTTTGTCGAGGTGCGTTTTCAAAGTTCTACCAAAATAACAAATATCAGCCGAATTGGAACATTAAAACACTGTAAACGCATTGTTAAAATTGCAGCAGGAAATATGTAGTGTGTGTAGAGCTCAACCTTTCAGAATTTCCAAAGTAATTAATTGGTCTTTATTAAACCAGGAATGGCAAGAAATAAAATTTGTTCGGAATGTTGGTATTCTATCTCGATTAATTTACATACACTCGCTAAATGCTCTTATTTATTGTTGTACGAAAAAGAAGAATTAATTTTATATTATATAGGTGTCGGAAGCTCGCAAAAATTGTCCGCGGGTGGTCCATGCATTGGTGATGATGTTATCGTAGTTATGCGTTGATATAGAAAAAAAAAAGTTCTATGGGTCTAGATTCCGCTAATACAAAGTTTTTAGAATTAGAATAACTTAAATTTTAAATATTTTGCTTAGCTTACTCATTTTACAAGCTCATGTGTGAGCACCCTCCAAAAAATATTATATTTTTTTTACTTTTTTGTATATATTAATTATTATATTGAATTCACTTTATAGCTGTTGTCTTTTTCTTTTTATAATTTAGGGTATAAATGTTTCACGTTTTATCAACTTTCAAGCATAAATTTTTGAGTGGCTCTCGCGTTGGTTATAATGACTACAGTTACCTGACAAATATATGAAAAAAAATTGATTATGTGTGTATAATAATAATTCGAGTAAATGTAGGAAATTATGGATTAATTAGATAAAGGTTATTATAAAACAGTTTAGATATTTGAACGAACGTCGTAGTGTTCCAAATAGAAGTCCTGATTTGTCACACTCTTGTTTGCACTCACATTTTTTTTTTTTTTTTTACGATTCGGGTTAGGACCCAAAGTTTTGTAGTTTTGATGTTTGTTAAGTATACAAGTAATTATGTTTATTAGACAAATTTATTGTAACCTAAATGGGTTTTTGTGGTGACTAACCAAGGGTAGATATGGCAATTGGTTTACGTCATCTTGCAATGAATAGGAACAGTTAAGAACGATTTTGGGAAAAGTATAAAAATAATTTTTTCGTATATCGGCGTGCAGCGTTTAATATACAGAATCTGTATATATATATAGATTATATATTTTAGTGAGTGGGGACTTATGTTATTAACTATATATGGATTATTATTAATATTATATATATGTTTTTAGTGGGGGGTATAAATGATTCTGGTAATATTTTAATTTTATTTCTGTATATAAAAATAAAATATTTTTATATATAATATATTATTATTATATATAATATAATTTAATTTTTTTTAGGAATCATGAAAGGCAAGTCTGTAGAAAGGTGTTTTGAAATTTACGCTTTTTTATATATTAGTATATTATTATTTAGTATATATATATGTATATTGATTATAATATTAACACGATATAATACAAATATATTTTATAATAATTTTTTGAAAAAAGATAAGTACAATATAATAATAAAATCTTTTTATAATATATATTATCATGTATATATATATATATTATATATGGCTTAATTTCATTTCGGCAGGGAAAGAACAATATAATAAATAAGTATGTCGATATTTTATGGGCTTTTCATGAATATTGTAAATATTTAAATCGGATTAGTTGTAAAATCGAATATATTTGTAAGAGATATATAAATCTTTTGCCAAGTGTGAATACGATTTTGCAATAGATGCGCTCTCTTTTGACTTTTTTAGTTGCAAAATTACTAAACGCGTCTGTTCTTATTTTGTACTGATTTTTAGAACGTTAGTGCTGTATCAGCAGAGTATTGGAATTTTAGACTTTTTTTTTTAATGAAAATGTAGTTAGGATTTGAATTTGGAGTTGACAACACTGTAACAAACAATCGGATCAGTATATGGTTTCAAACATTATTTGATTCAGTCGGTTATGGCTAAAATGGAGTTGTAAGCGTAACGATTGTTTCGAGGAGAGTGTCGCGCGGAGGTTCTCCGCACCCTCCCTTAGGCACCGTATGGAAACGTGCCCCCCTCTGTCGACCGTAGGGCTCGAGCCCACTAAGATATGTTTTTCGACTGATTCGCATTATGTTATTAGTTTCTTACTATGTAGTTTGAATATAAAAAAAGTAAATTTTTTTTATCATTTGTTCTTAAAATTTTCATTCCGCTGATTCCGTATGATGTGTCGTTTGCATGGTGCATGGGATATATTTCGAGTATATGGGGTAATTCCACACACATGCTATTGATATAACAAAGTATCGATTTTTCGATTTAATTCGAACCAACAAATATCGAAATAAACTTATAAAAATTATTTCTCCGCGAAAAGGTAATTTAATTATATATTACTATATATAATAGTATATTTTCTTTATATCTTAAATAAGTTTCTTTATAATATATATATTTTTCTAGCTTTTTTTAGAATATAACAAACTCTATAATGAAATATATAGACATCGATTATATATGTGGTCTTGGTTTTAATTACAGTGACTTTTTACTTGAAAAAATTTGTCTTAGGTTCAAAAAATTCTAGTTCGAAAGTTAGTTTTGTTTGTTTTTTATACATATGTTGTATAAATGCATACATAGTATACATAAATACATTTTTTTGTTGCACCGATTATTCGGTAGAAAATATTAAATTATACATTTTGCTGATTATTGATAATCGGCTTTTTTGATGCTAATCAGCCGATTACTTTATTCTCTTTAAAAGACTGAATTTAAGAATGTCATAACTTTTGCAAGTTCATATCAGATAGCTTTGACAATACATTACAATTTTGCATTGTATAGTGTCTGAGACTGTCTGTTATGGGTTTTTTCTCTTTTATTTTCATTCTGTAATTTATTTATTTATAAACTATATCTACTAAAAAAAGGTAATTATTTTGCCTTTTTTTCTATTTTTATTTTGCTAAGGTTACCGTAAGTGGGTCTTTTTTACTAGTTTTTAATATTTCTAATCTCTCAGTTGTTAATTGTAGAAAAGAGTTTAATGCCTATTTTCAGACCAATGCTATTCCTGTGTTTAGTTTAATATAGTTAATTTTGGTATTTTTGTCTATTCAGTCACAACCAATTTGACACACATTAGCTATAAGATTTTGAGCATGTTGTCCTTTCAACCCATCTCTGAGCCAGCTGTAATGTGTGTACAGCGCATCGATATGTTCTATCTTTAACAGCAGTGAAGGAGAATCACATCTTGATTACTTTTGTTTCTAATAATACTTCATTTTCTGCATTCGATTATTACTAAATTTCAGATTCACGTAATAGCTTGTATTATGTTTCCAAGGAGTTACATTGAGTTAATATATTGACTATTGTTACAATTGCTAACTTGCTTTTGGTAAGCTCATTTAGGAGAATCTTTAACTAGATCTTTTTATATAAATTCGTGAGTAGAGGTTGTTGGGGCGTGTGTTCATCGATACGGATAAGTTTGTTGTTACTTATATTTGATGTAGATAAATTTTATAGCAAAATAATTTATTCTCTGTATTACAAGCATCATTTTATAGAAAACAATTTGCATGGAGCATTTTGTTTCGCACATTTTTACTTATCACGGCGAGTTATTTTTGATATAATGCTATAAATAGAATGTATATCTAACTATCGATGATGTGATTTACTCTTCTACAGCATTTTTATCTAGATACGTAACAGGTGGTCTTGTTACATATGTCTTCAACAGTATTTGTTAATATCTTTGAAGTGCAATGGACGTTACTTATAGTTTGTTATATAAGCTACGGTGTTTGATAAGTTTTTCGGCTGATAGTCTTTCAAAAAAAGGCCCCCAGTTTTAATTCATGTTTTTATAGTTAATTTTTTTTCAAATAATGTTTTATGAATTTGCAACATTTTTATAATGTTTTTTGTTGATTTCACTTTTTTTTGAGTATTTCTTAAATTTAGTACATTGGCTGGTACTCATTGTGAAAATAAAAAAAAATTAAATAATAAATTGATTTTTTCCAATTAAATTAAATTATTTTTAGTTACAGTTAAATAGCTATCTAATTATGTAAATTTTTAAAGGGATATATTTTTTAGAATTAAACGGAAAAGGTTTTGAATTATTTAATAATATTAATCCTACATATTATTAAATATGCCAACATAATTGGTAGAAGTTCTTCTGATCTTAATATTTCAGATGATTTCTGTAAATTAAATAATTATGTTATATCTAAATTATATATATAAGTAATAAATTTAATTATATAATATACTAATAATAAGTTATGCAGTAGTGCAATTTCTGGTGGTCCTGGACAGGACCAAGCAGGTTTGGCCACCACCAATATCCTTTCAGCTCTGTGGCACTGGATTCCACAGCCTTGGTTTGCAAGACTTTTGTTTATATTACCAAAATCGGTTCACAATTATTTGGAATTTTTTTATCTAGTGAATGTGTCATCAATAAAATTTCAGTTTTTTACATTTCAATAAATAATGATGAAATTCTAGAAATATAGTTGCCTTTGAATTTCCACTTGGAACAGAAAGAGATATCATAATCAAACAAAGAGTAAACCAAAACTTTTTCCGTTCTACAATACTTTCATCATATAATATAAAATGTTGTATCACAGGATTATCAATTTCTGATTTTTTAGTAGCAAGTCATATAATTCCTTGGAAAAAAGAAGTAAACTTATAAATTGTTTGAAGAATGAATTTAGATGGCAGTAATTGGGATAGTTGTAATTTCGTCCCAATGTTATAAACATTGGCATTGTTATTCATGAAGATGTTAAAATATTCTTGTACCGGAGTAGGTAATCAATGTTGAGTTTCTGAAAATTTTTTTTTAAAATAAAAATTGGACTTCGTGGTGTGCTTAAAATTCTTCGTATTTTGAGAAGAATGAATAGATTTTTGAACTTGTTTGCTCTGAAAAATCTTATGAAACGCTGTTAACGCTCCTTTATTGGCATCAACTGGAATTCAATTTGCTTTGTGTCTGTTACAAGATGGCTTTCGGATGCTAAGGTAATCGTGTGACATACTTTCTAAGCTAATTTTATGGTCTATTGCATTTAGGAACTATTTGGAGTTTGTGTGTGTTGGCGCTTGATCGATTTAAGGAATGGCCCAAAATATTCTGAATATGAAATATCGATATTTTGGATCGATATATCGATATTTATTGGAGCCGAATATTTTTAGGCGTGGAACCGGAGCCTGATGATTTTTTTTATATCGAAAATCCATCTTCATTTTACCGGATAGATTTTTTTCTAAAAGCCGAAAAAAATAAGAACTGTATCCCTCTCCCGACCCTGAGTAGTTGAAACTCTTATTTTTTTCAACCGCATTTCCTTCTTCGTTTCGCATACTACGGAGTGCTAATAAAACCGAGAATGGGTTTAAGATTTTCGTCTTTTCGCGCTCAACCCAAAATTTGCCACATAGATCATTGTTATTTTTTGAAATTTTTAATTTTTTTTGCAGATTCTGTTCAAATTAGTCCTTAGATTTAGGTGTCATATGTGAGATGGTGCCTGAATTAGTCTAATTAGTCCGTACGTTCAGGCGCCATGACTGAGAATGGTGGTTTTACTCCTAAGAAGCCGAAGAATTTAACCTTTGTTATGTGTTCTCGAGTTCTTTATTGAGAACAGGTCTTGTCTCTTTTTTGCCACATTAAGAACAATTATAATTTTGTTGATGTCAGGTATTTCTGTCAATTTTATCAGCGGTTTCACAGGCTATTCTGTTTTCGGTAGTTCTGTTAGAGTTAAAGTTGTTTTCCGCTCTTTGGGAGTTGTAACTCAAGAAGGTTTTTCTTTGTAAGATCGGATTTCAAAGATCCTTTTGGGTTCAATAAATTTTAGCGGTATTGGCAACCGTTCTGTCAAATATTAATAAAATGCACAGCAACTCCTTTACTGAGCATTCCTCGCAGATGTACTTCTTGTCTTAACTGTGGCTTATGAAAGACTATCACAACTAAATTAGTTTATTATTATTTAAATTTATAATTATATCAAAAGATTTTTATTATTACAACTTAACTCTTAGATATATATATATATATATATAGATTTACAAAATTCTTTGTCCTATATATATATACTATATATACTACTATTTTTTTATATATATATATATATATATATATATATATATATATATATATATATATATATATATATATATATATATATATATATATATATATATATATATATATATATATATATATATATATACTCTTTCTCATATATATATACTATATATACTATATATATATATATATATATATATATATATATATATATATATATATACTATATATATATATATATATATACTATATATATATATATATATATATATATATGCTCTCAATTTTATATTTACACAATTGTTTTTAATTATATTGGTAAATTAAATAAATGAAGGTGTTTATCAAAAGTAATTTATCGAGAATCGAAATCTATCGATATTAAGATCCATCAAGACTATTGAAATTTTTGCACAATTTTATGAGTGTAGAAAGTATCGAAAGTATGTAATAGTTAGCCAAGTATTACATATATAATGCATAAACGTTTGTTAGAATGGAAATGTAAAAGGCTATATATATATATATATATATATATATATATATATACATATATATATATATATATATATATATATAATGATATGTATTCTAATTATAATGCAGAAGTACATAAACATTCATCTATGTCTACATGAGCGAGTATGCATTACAAATATGGTTACATTTATATATATATATATATATATATGTATATATATATATATATATATATATATATATGCTATATATATTTCTATATATATATATTGTTATTTAAACAAACAATATATATATGTATATATATATATATATATATACTCTCTTTCATATATATATATATATATAACTATATATATAACTATATATATATATATATATATATATATATATATATATATCGACATTTCTCTTTCTACTCTCTCTCTCTCTCTCTCTATATATATATATACATAGCCATCTTACATCTTACATCCCTCCCAGGAAAGCTCACAAGCCTGTCAGCACAGCCAACCTCTTCCTTCTATACTCCCGTTCTTCGATAAGCTGGATCATTGATGGCATTTTGATATCTTCTCAGCGAATCTTCTACGGGCTTCCATTTCTTCTTTGGTCTTCCCCTTGTTCTGCCCCTCCTTCCAGTCTCCAGTCCCACCTCCTTCCTGGCCACCCTGGCACGCTCCATCCTTTCTAGATCCCCACCACCTTAATCTTGCTACATCTACTTTGTTAACAATAGGTTATCCCTTGCCACCTTCTCTAATTCTTTCGTTTCTAACTCTGTCCCACCTGGTCTTTCGGCCATCGATCTCAATACATTCATTTCAGCAGTCTGCACTCTGCTCTCACTCTCTTCTTGTCATGCTCCATGTTTCCGCCCCATACAGAAGAACCGGTGTTAAAATATATCGAAAATTATCTTCTTCACTCCCCTCCTTTGTTGCTTAGTTGGCATTTCTTTCTTTTAATGTATATTTATATATATATATATATATATATATATATATATATATATATATATATATATATATATATATATATATATATATATATATATATATATATATATATATATATATATATCGGTAAGTGAAAGGTCACAAAGGCAAAGGCTCGGGTTCGATCCTAGCCCGGATCCTAGTTAGAAATTACCTGAAAAAGTTCCCCTCTTTAAAAAATTGGTTCAAATTGAGTGAATTTGTTGAGAGGAGAGACCTTCACTGGCCGGCGATGTCAGTGACGCCTCTGGGACGCAGGCAAGCAACACTGATCCACGTAGGCAGGCGGTCGAAGATAGCTGTTGGACAGCTGCTGCCCGCGTGCGTAAAAGTATGTGAATATCCCGTGTGCGGTGTCCTCCACTCAGCCTCATCAGGGCCGAATTAGGGGACTACTCCACGTATCACCAATGTCACGCGTTTCATCCAGGAATGGTCAGAGCCAAGACCGTGGGGTTAGTGACAGGATAAGTCCTCTACTTACACCTCAACCGCTGCTTAGGCGGTTCGAGGATAACCTCTCAGGCAAAGTTCGGGCACATGCCGCAGCCGCCATTAGGCGGCTTGATCTTGTGTCGCCCTCACCCGACTTTTCGCAGGCATCCCGCAGAGTTCGAGATCGATGGCCATTGCGTCCCTCTACTGGACGCAACGAACTAGCGACTCGGAAATGTAGCTGCAGCGAGAAATCGCCTCTACTGGGGCGGCTTTCCTGACCAAAGCCGAAACTGAAATCAAGGCTCTCAAGTCAGGAGCGACTGCGGTCACTAGATCAGGAATATCTGGGTCCATCGAGGTGCTGGAAAGGCGAGTTTTCCGCCGTTTGACAGAAAATAGACCTTTCGTTTGACTCGCTTCTTGGGAACTAGGCGGGTGGGGGGTTATCTCGGGGGGCGGTAACAGCCGCCTAAAATTATTCCTAGGAGAGCTGACTCCAGATAAACCTTTTCCCCGAGTGACATGTTGGCCTTCCAGACGAGAGGAGAGGGACCGTCCACGCTCCAGATTGGACGATGTCAATGACACTTACCTCTCGACGCAGGCAAGCCACAGCAAACCACAACATATTTTGAAAGGAAGAAGAGTTCGACGCGGAAATCATTTGAGTAAAGCCTATAGAACCCCGACGACGATGAGCTTACTGTTGGAAAAGTACGAACCAATTTGCTTTAGATACAATGTTCCACTTCACTATGTGTGTTTTTTGACATTCCACACCCTCTCTCTCTCTCTCCACTCCTCTCTCTCTCTCATATACTATCTCTCTCTTTCTCTCACTATATATATATATATATATATATATATATATATATATATATATATATATATATATATATATATATATATATATATATACTGTTATAAACAAGAATTTTATATTTTATTCATTACTTTGAGGAAAATAAAACAATTCCAAATAATGCACATGTTTTTCTTCCTTTTGAGTATTTTCGTGAATAGTGGCCAATGTCCCAAAAATGGTTTTAATTACAAAGCCTTGGAGAATTTTAATGAATTAACCGAGCAGTCATCTAAGGCCTATAGAAGATAAGAACAAGCGTTATATCATTAAAAAAAATAGCAGCCGAATTATGGCCGTTAATGGGTTAAAGAATTTTAATCCTGTTATTTTTTTACCTTTTTGCAAGTTTTCATATTCTATTTTCATTTCTTCTGATTTCTTTTGTTCTCTTGCAATAATGGTTGTATCTAACGTTAAAATTTCTTCGTTTTTATCTTTAATTTTTATTATTATTATTTCTATCGTTATCTTTGTTATAGGAGTTCTTTATGATATTCTTATTTACTGTCTTTGTTCTTAACTCTTTATTCTCTACCTTTCTATGTTCTATCATATTGAGTCTTTCTTCCTCTCTTTCTTCTGCTCTTATCTCTTCTTCATCTCTTTCTGCTGTATCAGGGATGTGTCGCGATAGAAAGTCTGCAACTGAGTTTTTAGTTAATTTTATATGTTCAAATGATGGGGTAAAATCTGATTCTGTTAGAGACCATCTGGCTAATCTTGCCATTGGATAATCCTTCTTAGAGAATATCGATACTGCGGCCGAATGATCGGTCTTTACCCTTATTTTATATCCATATATTAAATTTTTGAACTTTCTGAGGGCGAATATAATTCCGAGACATTGCATCTCCGTCGGTGCATAATTCTTCTCGGCTTTTGACAAAGTTCTTCTTGCAAAAGTGAGTGGAAGTTCTTCTCCTTTTTCATTCTCTTGCAACAGTACTGCTCCTAGTCCATGAATGGACGCATCAGTTACTACTATAAACTTTTTATTAAAATCTGGATACTCTACTATAGATATAGCTAGTAGTAAATCCTTTAGTTTGTTCAATGCCTTTTCTTGTTCTTCGCCCCATAAAATTCTTGTTTTTTCTTTAGTAATTTTGTTATGGGTTCTGCGGTGCTCGAAAATCCAGGCATTACCGTTCTGAAAAACCCGAAGAAACCTAAAACTGACGTACCTCTGATACACTAGTAGGTGTCCTGATCTTGGTTAAGGTTTTAAGTTTTTATGGATCTACTGTTACTCCTTGTCTAGATATCAAATATCCCAAAAACACAATTTCTCTTTTGAAAAATTGACACTTTTCTAGCTTGATCTTAAAGTTGCTTCTTCTCAGTGCTTGGAAAACTCTTGATAGACTTTTATAATGTGACCTTACGTCTTGGGAGTATATGATGATGTAGCTTAGGCAGTCGATGCCTAGCAATCCGCTTAACATTAAGGACATCACTCTGCTAGAAACGGCTAGTGATTGTTTCGAACCCATTAGCAAAACTTTCGGCTGAAAGCTTCCTAGCTGAGTTCTAAAAGCTAGTATAGGCCTAGTGTCTTCGTGTAATCCTATCTGAAAGAAACCCTGGTTTATATCAATACTGGAGAATAAAGATTCTTTCCCTAGTGAATTGGTTGTGTCTTGGATGAATGGTATGGGGTATCGATCGTTAATCGTATGTTTATTGATCTTCCTATAATCGACACAAAAGCGGGGTTTTCCTCCCCTCTTTTTGGGTATCACTAGTAAAGGACTGGAGTAAGGTGGCACTGATGATTCAATCAAATCATTTCTTAACTGATCTTCCATCCAGGTATTGATATTCTTGACCTAACATCTAGGTTGTTGATATTGAGGAGTGTATAGAACTTTCGGACAGTCTGGTTCTAACTCTAGCTTGAATTGGTAGTTAGAGAACTTTCCTATAGGATCGTCAGAAAGTCCTAGAAGATCTCGGTTGTTCATGAGAAACTCAATGGTGTTTTCAAGTTCTTCTGGTAGTTGTAACACTCGATGTTTGTCTTCATCTCTTGTCAGTATCTCTTTGCATGTCATGTATAGTTCCTTCTCTGATAGTCTTTTAGTTATCGTGGGTATCTTCCATTTTTTTGTAGTGTTTTTTGGATTCTTGCATGGTTTGCGAGTGTATTTGTTTCATCATAGTGCTGCTAGTTGCGTTGATCTTTTCTACATCTGCTTCTTTTCTTCTAAAGACGGGATAAGCAATAGTAATTGCTTCACCCTTTATTATTTCTAATGGTTGACTTCCTAAATTAATTAGTTCTATAATTATGTTGCCCTTCTTTACTGTTGACAGTGTACTCCGAACAAAGATTGCTGCGTTCCCTCTAAAGGTATCTGTTGGTTCTGTAATTATCACGCAATTATCCGGCATTTATTGTGCTTTTTCATTTTCTACCTTTGCTTCTAAAATATATCTATAATTAGGTATAATTTTCTTATTAATTCTAAGTTTTACTACACACATTCTTTCCATATCTTCATATAGATAAGTTTCACCTCTAAATTCTGGTGTGTATTTATCTCCAATTTTATCATTACTGTATATTATTAACATCTTTTCTTTTATTCTTCCCTGATCTATCTTCGATATACTTGGCTTCCTATCTGAGTTGAATCGAGAATCTAGAATTGAAGTCATTTCTTCTGAGGTCTTTACGCTCTGTCCGATTGTTGAGGATACTGACTTATGCTCATTCCCAGCCTCTCGGATCCTATTTTCTCTTTCCTCCTTACAGATATTCCGCTTTGAATGATCAAGTGCACATTTTCCTTGGTTTCGGTCTTGACTGCTTTTGATTTATTGATGTGTCTTGAGGTGGTTTTCTAAGTTTTTCAAACTAGTAGTTGAATCTGATGTTCGTTGACTGGCCAATGTCAATTTCGCATCTGATTTAGAGCTTGTTTTACTAAACTTTGATTCACCTTTAATTGATGTTTTAGTATCTTCCGTCTTTCCTACTACTGACGGGCACATTAAAAATGTGGCTTCTGGTGGCATTTTACCGCTATAGTTGCCTTTCAGCGGGTGCAAGGTGTTTAAACACTTTGCAGCTTGAGTTGATTTGATGGTCTGGTGTTCTCCAGTTCGGCTTGTATCACTTTTCTGTCTTCTAGCCTTTCTACCATGCCTTGCTCTCTTTTTTTTTTATCGATCTGGTGCGTTCTGGATACTCAGGGGTGCACTCCCTTATATCTGCACACAGTGTCGAACTTCCAAGTGAGTTTGTTGGGTTTTGAGTGCTTTTGGACGGTGTGGTTTGGTGCCGTACGCTTTTATCGGTACTTTTCCGATGGTACCTTTTGAATTGATCAGAGTCCTCATCACTATCAAACACAAAATTATCTTCAGAATCTTTTCTGCGATTCTTCCAATATTTTTCTTCCAACTGTACCGGTTGGGCTTTTTAGCAATTTTTCAGGCATATTTGTAACAACGATCAGAGCTATGATCATAATCGTGTTCGTTATTTCCCTCAGAATTAACTTCGTAATTCTCTTCATCATGATCAAAATATCTGGTTTGATCAAATGGGTTAGATCTAAAAGCTTTTTGTTCTAAAAGATCCTCATCTGAACCGTGGTCAGATGGTTGCATGTTACGCTCATTCTCATCCCAATGAGTGTGCGAGCTTGCATCGGAAAATTTGCCAGCGTGCTGCGGAAAATTCACATCTTCAAGCGCGTACTCCATACCAGTGTGGTAATCTCCATTCTGTTCATTGATCTCGGCATCTTCTTCTAAGGTATCTGAATCTTCTTCAGCATCCTTCTCGAGAATCAACGGTAATTTAGGAGCTTTTGAGACCTTGCGGCTGTATCTGTAGCCTTCATATTCCTCAAAGTTATCATAAGCTTGTTTTCTATTCGGTCTCACATGCTTCCTTTTTCTGTTATTATAGTGCCAGTTTCTTATATTATTTCGGCTATTATTTTCACATCTTACTGCTTGTTGTATATCACGTCGTGTTGCTGTTCTTCTATTTGATTTCGGGTGTTTATAGGCAAGCATGTATGGGCACACGATTTTCTGTCTAAATCTTCCACCATTTGACGGTACAGGATTCGATATCTTTCGGCTCATGTCGGCACGGGCGTACCTGATGTGGGTACCGCTGCATCGGTCCGATTTTCTGTTCGGTCTACGACGTCTTGCGTTTTTCCTCCGTGGCCGGCGGCATTTAGCCGGTTCTCCTGATGTAACATTTCCATTTATTGCTCCTGATTTTCGTTTGGAGTATTTCTTGTCTGCCAATCTGGCAGATAATTCCAATTTTCTATCTACCCTTAACGGTATTGGATTTTCTAAATCAATCAAATATGAGCTATTTTCATCTTTAAAATAACAATTCCTACTCTGGAGATCAAACATTAGTGGAAGTTGAGACAATATGTTGCAACCAAGGATTATATTACCCTCGAAGTCGCAATATTCTCCTACTATAATGAAAGGAAATTGAAAAGTTTTATTACTTATATCTAGTGTAAGTGTTGTGACCCCGTGTACTTGTATAACACTTTGTGTAATACTTTCCAGGTTAAGTTTAAGTTTATTAGAAGTTAAATTAAAACTAGTTTTTAAATCATTGAAGTGTGAAAGCTTCAAAATATTGAGTCAGCTCCCACAATCTATAAACGCTCTCTCAGCACAAAAATATTTATCATCATTACTCAAAATACTACAATTAATATAATATGCAGATATTCTAGTGCGGTGCGGTGCGGTGCGGTGCAAAGTTTTTATGCTCTGCGTCCTTAACATTATACACTTTGAACGGCGACGGTGCTATGCTATGAGCTACCCTGCCGTGTGATGCTGTTTTGAGTAGGTTCTCTACTCTCGCGACACGTTGGCGCGAAGCTTTGCTTTCTCTAAAAAAGCTTGGTTCTGCCTTTTGGCATGTTGCCCCTCCATATGGGTAAACTCCTCTATTTCGGGGTCTGATTCGCTTTCGCTTATCTCATGCTCCTTTCTCTTAAGATGGGTCACCTCCTTTTCAGGCCTCGATTTCTTTTCTGCGTTGGGTGTCTCACCCATTTCAGCTATTTTGCAGTTTTTATGAATATTATCTCTGATGTACTCGTCTTCATCCTCCTCCTCTGAATCTCGGTCGGGGCTGGATGGTTCTTCGAATAATTCTTGCTCCATTTCTTCTGACGAAGAGCGGGGTTTCTGTCTGGTTCCCTTCTTATCTGAGGCTCCAGATTCAGCTATCTCGGTATCCTTGGTTTTGTTTACCTTAAATTCTTTACTTTTTGCTTTAAGGTTTCCTCCCTTTTCAGGAGTGAACCTTAGACTTGGGGAGCTACTACCCCTGTTTTTCCTAAAGCGGTTTAACTTATTCCAATTAACTCTTTTTGAGGGTGCTGAATTATCCTCAAAATCGCTTTTCGTCGACCATGTCTGTGGTCGTCTTGACATCGGACTTGCGCTTTTAAATCACTGCCTTTGCCTGCTACTACTTCTAGCTCTATTATTTCTATGCTTATATGGACGGGGACTATTGTGTGTCCTGGGATACCTTTGATCTGCATAATAATCATTTTTTCTATATCTACGGTCATACTCTCTTGGCCAATTGTTCCCAAATTTTAGGTACTTTTCCACTGCACCTACTGATTGAAATTGCTTCCTGCTGTCATAGATTGCGCGACCTATATTTTCATATCTATTCTCGTTTCTCTTCCCTTTTTCATAATTTTCTCCTATAGTATTTAGTTTCTCTTCACCTCTGCGTCTGTTATCTACCTTTTTCTCACTCAACTTCACTAATAGTTCAGAAGCTGTTCTTTCTTTCGCAAATATTTTCGCCACCTTTTCCTTGTTCTTCACGTCACTAAATTTCATGTAAATGTTACTCCATAATAATACCCTTCTCATCTCTTCACTCACTACTATATCATATCTTAATTCGAGTTCTTCTGAGAACTCTGTTATTAATCTCCTTAATTTGTGACAAAACGTCTCTAAAGTTGAGCTTTTGCTCCATTTCATAGTCGAAAATTCTTCGAATATTTCCCAAACTCGAAATGATGTTGGTGGAGCTAGGTTTTCCAATAGTATCTCCAATAGTAAAAGATCCTCATATTTTTATATAAGGTAGCCACAGTTAACTCTGGGATTGCCTCCAGTGCGATCCTTGCGGAGCTGTTAGCATCGGCACTGATATGGACCAGAGCCCAGGTGATTTTTTCCTGGTTCTTCTTTATCCCTTCCTGAGCGTAGTTATGCTCGGGTATCTTGAGCCAGCTGTTCACATGCGGTCCAGTAGAGGGTACCCCAATCTGGGGGGTCCTCCAGAATCGGAATTTTGATCTTTGACATGAAAAGCATATTAACATTGACTGAAGTCATGTTTCCTCCCGTTTCTTGGCGTTCTTCGTCGCCTCCTGCCATATTTCTTCTCAAAGGGTTTCTCGGCACTAAAGTAGGTGAACTTGGTGGTGTTTGGGTCTCCTGCTGAGTGGTTGCGGCTATTGGTGTATCAGGGGGACTAAGCGGTTCTCTAACCGGAGTTGTACCTCAGTCTTTCCTCTGGAACATCTACTACTAACGAACCTACTGCTACTTATCTATTCTTAGCTCCTTTTCTACTTATTTATTTACTAAATTTTTCCCCTTCTTTACTCCTATCAGCCGAACGACTATATATATATATATATATATATATATATATATATATATATATATATATATATATATATATATGCTCTTTATAACTTCCTATATATCTGCAAATTCCTGTATGTATATATATATATATATATGTAATATGTATATGCTATGTATATATATGTAATATCTCAATAATATTTTATAGTGCTCTCTCTTGTATGTAATAATGTAATATGTGTAATATGTAATAATATGTAATAATATGTATGTATGTAATAATATGTCTGGGATTAATAATAATATTAATGCCAGATAGTGTGAATGTATGTGTGTGTATGTGTAATAATAATATCAATAATATGTTAAAGTATATATATGTATGTGTGTAATATATATATATATATATGTAATAATAAAATATGTAAATGTATGTATATAAATAATATGTAATAATAATATGTATATGTAATAATATGAATGTATGTATGTAATATGTAATATGTGTATGTAATAATATTTAACTGTCTATGTATGTAATTTTTATATGTATGTGTATGTGTGTAACTTTGTATCTCAATAGGCGAATCGGACTCTGCGATTGAACACGTGTAATAAACAATGGAGAAAGGGTCGTTTGAATGCCTGAATGTCTCGTTTTATTATTTTTCCTCTCTTCCATCCATCCATTCCATTCCTTCCCACTATTTCTCTCTCTCTCTCTCTCTCTCTCTCTCTCTCTTCTCTCTCTCTTTCTCTCTCTCTCTCTCTCTCCTCTCTCCTCTCTCTCTCCTCTTTCTCTCTCTCTCTCTCTCTCTCTCTCTCTATATCTCTCCTTCTTCTATATATATATATATATATATATATACTACTACTACTATATATATATATATATATATATATATATATATATACTATATACTCTCTATATATATATATATATAAATATATATATATATATATATATATATATATATATATATATATATATATATATATATATATATATATATATATATATATATATATATATGTATATATATATATATATATATATATATATATGATTTATTTTAATAATTTGCTCTTTTCGAGGTTTAATATCTCCTTCTTCAATAGACCGGAAATGACAAATTGATAATATTATTACTTTTAGACGCAAAATTTCTTTTAGAATTCTTGTTTCCTGTGTTACTGTTTATAGAGAAACTTTTAAGAGAGTGTTTTTACATGCAATTGGAGTGACTTATTGTTAAAATTGGTCTTCTATTTAGCTATTATTAATGAAGGGGAAGAATTTTTGTGAAATTTAAAAATTTCTTTAATATAAATGCTTCGTGTTTTTTTGAAACAAGTGTGATGATTATTTTAATTCTTTTATCCATTCCTCTCTCTCTCTCTCTCTCCTCTCTCACCTCTTTCTCCTCTCACTCTCTCTTCTTTCTCATATCTATATACTCTTTCTCATATATGCTCTGCTATATGTATATGTATGTAATATGTATGTATGTATGTAAATATATGTATGTGTGTATGTATGTATGTATGTATGTATGCTCTTTTCATGTATGTATGTATCAAAAGTA
>JABUQX010137231.1:0-15624 GCA_015478945.1 Trachelipus rathkii | reverse complement strand
GACAGCTTCCATGATGATGGCCTTACTCTTATAGGCCAGTAAAAAAACAGCGCTTAAATTGTATTGATAACAGTAACCATTCTCTCCGTACGTCCCATTTCTCCTTACCAAAACCCACAAAACTAGTGTTTTCTTTTGATTGTTTCCGGTTTAGGATTTCTTTTTCAATTCTTCCTCAACTTCCATATTCGATGTGTTTAGCATGATCCACAAATTGACAGCACCATCCTTACTTTTATTTACACCTTGGCCTTCTACGATGACCCTGCTCTTTTACAAAAACAGACACCCAGTTTAGCTTAACCTCATTAACCTCTTTACCTATTTATCTGTCTCTTATTCTCTTCTCCAGTACAAATCTCTTCTTCAAATTGTCCGTTCTTCCACATTGAAGCGAGGAACCTATTTCTTGTATAACACATCTTTCTCAAGAGTGTCTTCTGATTCTTGCACATATTCACAAAACTCTATCTTTACTTCTTGTTGCATCTCCTCTCACCACCTCGCTTTCTTCTTTTATTTCTGTCCAATCTTCACCACTTCAAGCTTGTTATGGACACCCCCCTGCGCCATATTTGTCAACCTTAATAGGTGCTGCTAAATATTATAATGATGGACGTAATGGTCAAAACCTCAAAAGTATTATCTTTTATCAACAAAAATGTGTAACTAAAACCTTACGAGGTACTTTAAATTTATAAAAACAAACCTTAATAGGTACTAAAAATTACAAAAGTGTATAAGCGGCTGTACATAATTATATAGCAAAATCCAACGGTATTAAAACCTTAAAAGGTACTCTAAAAATTTTCAAAAAGATGGATGCTTAAACCTTAATAGGTACTGTCAATGGTTACAAACGTGGACATGTGAAACCTTAAAAGGCACTTTTAATTTATAAACAGGACATCTAAACCTTAATAGGTACTATTATTTATCGATCTCAACAATCAACAAACTTTCAAAAACTTTAGTTTACTAAAATAAAGTTTATTTCAACTTTGATGGAAAATCAGAAGACTTAATAAACGTCACCTTTCAAGGTGCCAAATGTATAACGAATGACAAAGACTAATCACCTTTCGAGGTGCTAAACTAAAAATATTCACCTTTCGAGGTGCTAAACTAAAAGAAATGTTCACCTTTCAAGGTGCTAAACTATCAAGCACTGACAATAAATCGTCACCCTTCGGGGTGCTTAAACTTTTAAACTAATGTCAAAATGAATGAATGTCAAAGAATGGACAATGGGCATCACACCCCCCATATATATATATAAAAAGTATATATATATATATATATATATATATCACAAGGCAAGGCCGAAAACGAAAAATTTTCAAAATTCCAACAATAAAATCGGCATGACGAAAGGCAGAAATAAACCAGGACACGTTAAACACTGCAAAAGAACTGATTCCAGACGGGACCGTGCCGCCCGTACCGCGAATAAGGAAGCAATTCACAAAAAATTCAAAAACGCCAAAGTTTGCCAAAAAAAAAAAATTTCTATTTTTTTTTTGCAAAGTCCAAAAAAAAAAAAATTACGACAACGAAAAGATCGATGATGGAAAAATAAACCAGTCCGAAATGGTTATGGCACCAAATTAATATTGTGGTACCAAACGGACAGACAAGACAAAGACCGAAAACGTAAAAAAAATTTTTTTTTTTTTCAAAATTCAAAATAAATCACACGGGTATGAAAACAACGATGGTGGAACAAACAACCCAGTCCGAAATGGACATGGCACCAAATTAATATGTGGTACCAAACGGACAGACAAGACAAAAATCGAAAACGCAAAGGGAAATTTTTTTTTTTTTTTTTTTTTTTTAAAATTCAAAATAATTGCATAATAACCAAATTAAGTTAGAACGAACTGGTCTACACCAAATTAATATTGTGGTAGCACCCTAAAGGGTACTATTATGGCCAATAATTTCTACCACAATAATACTTCCAAATAAAATATTTGGGATAGACAAACGTATAGTGGATAATTTATAGTTTGCGTTGTGATTCTTATTTATTTGTTAATAAATATTTTTTATTGTATTGCGTTGTGTTATTTTCTTTTTATTTTAAATTTATTTAATTATTATTATTCGTCTGGCTTAATAATATTTTATTCGTTTTATTAATAAAAGATGTTGTTCCTGGTTTTATTCTGCCTCTAGTTATCTGCTTACTTTGATATATATCAATTATGTGGCCAAGCTTATGCTCCTACGCTAATATTAATATACTCATGTGGCCACGCATGCGCTCCTGCACTTATTTATTTTATTTATTTTATTTTATTCTTATTTTTATTTATTATATATTTTTATTTTATTTTATTTTATTTATTTTATTCTTTTCTTTTTTAGATCAATGTGGGTTATCAGCTTTACGGACTACCCTTGAACAGGTCGACGATCTTTTACCTGACTAGTATATTGTTATTATTATTATTATCATTATTTATTATTATTATTGTTATTATTTTATATTGGTTTCATAATAAACTCTCTACTTTATTTAAATCGGTATACGTAATTAAATATACTTTGTTCTTTTATTTTCCTTGAAACTTTTTATTTTTTATCAGTCACTTAGTTTATTTTATTTTCGTGGATTTTTAAAGATTACTTTTTATATATATTTATTTTTAATAGTAACTTAAATTTTATTTTATTTTCGTAAGCTTTATATAAATTACTTTTATTACCTTCTTTATTTTATTTATCTTATTTCGATTTATTTTAATAAATTATGTTTTCAATTTATTTTTATTTCCTTCGTAAATATTATGGTTTCTTTTGATGGTATTTACAAATATGTCAACAACTCTTCAAAGACAAATCATCCAGGATATGTGGTTTAACAAAAGTCGAGTCTTATCTATAATATTGAAGAGTTATACTATGAATCTGGATTCTAGAACCAATTAGTTTTCTTGTTCTTAAAAGATCGATCTATTCACCTATAGATGACTGTTACTAAAATAAACTTAAGTTGCAACCCTTAACTCGAGTCAACTTACAAGTCAGTTTCAATGTAATTTTGAATCAATTCAAACCACTTCAAAGTTTTAAAATATTTAATATACAACTTTCAAAAGTTTTTATTTTTTATTCAAGAATACGAATTAAACTTATCACTCAAAACCTAAATATTTATTAGTTATGTACAATATCGAACTAAATATCTTATTTTAACGAACTATAATTAATATTTACAAGTAAAGTTTGCTGTTAAATACAATTCATATAATTTGCTTTAAAGTTTTTTAATACGGGGCAAATTATTACCATAACAAATGCATTAATATTTTTTTAAGTTACTTCAAAACGTATTTTATTTACAATATAATAAAAGCTTTCAAATTTTAATCAAGCTTTTCAAAGTTTCAACTTATTTACAAAATATAACCTTATGGTTACTAAAAGCGTATCAAAACAACTATTCAAAATCGAGATCACAAAACAAGAATATTTTAATCTTATGATTACTACGAGAAATTTCAAAAACTATTCAAGCCAAAGTTACAATCAAGACTCTTATTATTTATAACTACAAGTAAATTCAAGGAGAACCATCTAGGTCCAAATCACAATCAAGACTTTTCTCCACGAAAAACTTCTGTAAACAATGGTGTTGAAATGTTCGTGAGTGCGTTGTCTTCAGAATCTTCTAGAAAACAGTGATTTGGCATTCGGTCATCTGGCAACCATGTGTTTCCATTTCTTACAGAAAAATACTGAAATTTCACAATAACAAGAGATTAATATTATAATTCCATAAATAAAAAGCAATTTATAAATTAGCTAAATGATCTTGAAATTCTGCTTCGGCCTATAATTTAAATCATAAATCATCTTGAAATTCTGCTTCGGACTATAATTTAAATCATAAATCATCTTCAGCATTTTTAACATTTTGACAATTTTCAGCAACATGGCCTTATTCGAATTCCAATACTAGCAACAAGTAAACAAAACTCATTCTATATATCATTCTAGGCCTAATTCGTGACTTCAAAATACGTAAATGCCGAAATTTATAATTAACATCAATGTTACTCTAAACAACATAGCATAATATGATTTTTTAATTAAACTGCATATGGTAAGTTCCAACTTCAAATATGATATAATATGACATAGGTCGAAATGACAAAACTTAGGTCCCTAACTCATGATTTCTACTCAACAAGCCCTATGTCAGGCTTCACCTAAAGGTAACTAAATATTCTTTTATGCCTATTTATCATAATCAAAGCAATTAATTGCACACAAAATCAATAATAGCCCAGCCATGTGCAAAACATTGTATATTTTTACCCTACTGGGCACTTTAACATAGGCTAGACCAGACTAGGCTAAGCTGAAAACAAACAAGAGATATTAAGATATACTAAAATTGAAACCATACTTACTAATTTAGATATGAGAAGGGTGCCTACTACGACAACGCTTGCCTTGCGAGTTGCAACACAGCCACAGATAATTCCGTCAAGATACTTTTGATATTCCGCAATAGCGGAATTGCGGACTTAAATTGCGGAACGCCCACCTCTGATATATATATATATATATATATATATATATATATATATATATATATATATATATATATATATATATATATATATATATATATATATATATATATATATATATATAGAGTGTCTCACGCTATTTATTATATAGCGGTGTATCACCGTGGATGTTTAAGCATGAAAATGTGTAATATATAAGTTCGAATATTTAATTCATTAAGGAGGATGGGATATGTTACGTTTTTGTCTGCGCACGCGCATTACGAAAACCGCGCACAAACATGCGAATGTCGAATGGGATGATATATTTTTTATGGCTTCTGTGAAATGCACATAAAAAATGAGGTGGGCTCTTCCTCTCGACATTATTTGATACGGTTGTTCGTTTCCACGCAATGTACCCATAAACAACTAGACGTCATCCGTAAACATCATGTGCGTACAAAAGCCGAAACGGGTCAATATGAAATAATTAGGTTAAATGCAATAGGCATATCCAATAGTATTTAAAAATATATATACAGCTAACAAAGGAATTAAATTAAAATACCTAATGCATACCCTTTTAGATTACATTGATATGTACTATGTAGCCTAATAAACATGTGAATATGTGAAACCAACTAACAGCTATCAAATAAACTTATATGCCATAACCTATTAATTATGCGTAATAAAGTGTAGTGAAACGTATAACTTCAGAGTGGTTTGTTTAGTCAGAGCCATACATTTGAAACATGCCACGTGACCAGTATACGCAGGACGAAAAGCGTGACATGTTGGAGGCAAAACAGGAATGCTCGCTGGGCTGCTGCAGAATATGGACAACGTTATCCACATCGACGACCGCCGAGCCACATGGCATTCTATAGAGTTTACAGACGGTTTCAAGGTACCACCTCATCACATACGGGAGGGGGGTCGTGTCCGTACATTGGACATCGAATTCCAACGTCCTCATTACGGCAGGCTAGTTCGGTCTTGGGAATATCGAAGGAAACCATACGACGGATTCGTGTTGCATACAACATGTATCCATATAGGCCATACAATGTGCATTGTTTCCATCGTGGAGACCAAAAAGGGCGGCTGGGATTCCTAGCTGTCATTGATTGCCTTCTAATGGATGTACCGGACTTATTGGAAAATATCATATGGACCGATGAATCTCGCTTTACCAATAACGGTATGTATAACAGGTGGAACTTCAGACATTGGGCGGAAACAAACCCCCCTCTAACATTCACTAGCCATCACCAGGTCTCATACTCAGTCAACGTTTGGTGTGGTATACACAATAGTAGGATTATCGGGTCTTAGTTATTCCGAGGGAAATTTGACAGGACAGCGTTACCTCCATTTCCTGCAGACCATCCTTGTTGAACTCCTGAGTGATATAACTTTAAGAACACAACGAAGAATATATTACTAACATGATGGGTGCCCAGCACATAATGCAGATGCAGTGACGACCTACCTCGACAGAACTTTTCCGGGAAGATGGATCAGAAGATCTGGTCAATTTCCATGGCCTGCGCGTTCACCCGACTTAACACCACTGGACTACTTTCTGTGGGGGTATCTCAAACATACCGTGTACGCTGGGTTTAATGGCCCAGCAGTAGCCTCGCTCGATGATCTTCGCCGTCGAATAACCAACGCATGTAGGGGAATCACCCTGCTTCCCTGTCATTGGCATGCAATGAAACCTGGCGCCAGAGGGCTGATGCATGTATTCGCGTGGATGGAGGCGTCTTCGAACATTTGTAAATACTGTATGTACAAGTTGAAACGACCTGACATTCTTCTCCCTTCTTGCATGTTGTGGATAAGATTCATAGGTGTAAATTTGTTATGAAACTATTAACAACTTTATTACATTACATGTATCGATATTATAAGCTGTCTTGAACACCATTGTTTTCTTCAACCTTTTCACATTCACGTTTAAAACTATTGTTGGTAACATTGACGCGTTATGGGTACATTGCGTGGAAACGAAGAACCGTATCAAAAAATATCGAGAGGAAGAGCCCACCTCATTTTTTATGTGCATTTCACAGAAGCCATAAAAAATCTCTATGTTTGTGCTCGGTTTTCGTATTGCGCGTGCGCAGACACCAACGTAACATATCCCATCCTCCTTAGTGAATTAAATAATCGAACTTATATTCCTACACATTTTCATACTTAACATCCCGTACGATGATACACCGCTGTAACATACCTCGTGAGACACCTATATATATATATATATATATATATATATATATATATATATATATATATATATATATATATATATATATATATATATATATATATATATATATATATATGTTACGGAGAACAAGGCAGTAAGGCATGAAAGTTGCACCGGATATTACGTTATCGTATCGGCCTTATCGTATTTAGAGCCTGTTCTCCAAGTTGTGCATAAAATCAAAGAAATTTATTTCAGTTGTTTCTGACTATTAAAGTATGATTTCAAGTTTTAAGTTATAAATTATAATCAGTAAAAAGAAAATAGAAAAGTAAGAAAAATATATAAGGGTACCTTGAAGAAAAGTGAGAAATGTCTCTCCTATTGTCTTCACTTCGAGGCACGATTAGGTGTATCAATGAATTCCTAACGGCGGTCACATATGCCGCGGAGACTTCATTTCAGTTCATTGGTGCTGATCGTCTGTGTGTGACTTGTGTTGGTTTAGAAGTTACGATGTTACACTTTATTTTTAGAAATAGATTCAAGAAGAGTATTTTATAGATGATAGAGAAGAAGGATAGAAAGAAAAAGATGTGTGGGTTTTATTTTTATTATATTTAACTTATCATTAATTATAATATATTTTATATACAAGATTTTTAAAGGCTCAGGTTGAGGTAAACCATCAGGTTAGAAAATTTGGAGATATAAACTTATCATTAGGTTACCTGTTAGGTTAGGTCTATTTATTTACAAAAGAAGTATGGACGAACCTATGGAACGCACATTCAGGAATTTAATTTTAATAAATTATCAGTGTTCTGTGTTCTGTAATCCCTGATTTCTGGTTCAAGACTTTACTTTACTTGGAGTGTAGTTTGTGTTTAAGGAATTAAACTTTCAGACAATCATTTACGCGTATATACAAAGTGTACAAATATTCATAATAGAATTTAGACATAAACTTAACTTAAGATTAATCGTATTTATTTAAGACATCATTTAATTCTTTAGGCCATAAAAGTTTTGACTTGATTTCTGGGCTTGCTCATGAGGTATGTAACTGATAGGGGTAACTATTTAGTGCACTTTCTTAAATGTTTTCAAATGCAGTCATCTCACACAGTAATAGCTGCAGACTATGCTGTGGTTAAGACGGACTGCTAAAGTTTTGGTAATTTTCCACTCGAAAGGCACTAAACAGTATCACTTTTGGGGTAGGAGCAATTTTCACAAGATCTCGTAATTGAGCCAATAGCTTGAGACCCTAGAGTGGGATTCCAGTTTGAGATTCTAATTTGAGACCCCAGAGTGAGACCCTAGACTGAGACCCTAGAATTATAATATATATATAATATTATAATTCACTGGTTAAAATAGTTTATTATATTTTATTTCTTATTTTATATTAAGAAAAGAATAGTTTTCCTCACCCTTAATTTGCAAAGAGGGGATTTTTAGTTTCTTTTATTCACTTTGGGAGTAGGAAGAATGATGTCTTGACACTTAACTGTAATATCATTTGAACGTTTTTTTATCACATTTTATCTTTGAGTATCAGGTTTATATCGCACATGATAAACATCTTACAAACTATAATCATAGAAAAATATATATAACTCACCTCGAGAGTGATGTGTAAGGACATTCAATCCATTCATTCAAAAAGAGACAGGTATGTGATTCTACTAACTGATGTATGTAATATATAATATTATCTGGAGCTTTATATTTACAAAAGAAGAATGAAGAACATTAAAGATAAATGCTGATATTATGAAGTTGAAAAATAAATACAGTATAAATAAATAAAATTGATAGATGAATAATATATAAATAAGATAAACAAAATAATAACGTCCTGGTTTTAACTTTCAATTTACAAAATGGTTAGTTATACCCTAAAAGTAGGTATAACTATCAGTTGACTGATGTATTAAAATTATATAAACCAGGGTGTAACAGGCCCCCTTACATCCTCCCCCGCTTAATTTTCTGACGAGGGAGAAACATCCAAGTCAGTGAGGGTTAAAACCAGCGGCGAATGAGAGGATGGAAGGTTTACCTGTGTTCAGGGGTGTTGCTTGAACCAAGGATTCTGTGTCTGTTTTTCATTTCTTGTGCAAGTTAGGATAAACAAAAATTTTATACTTTTAATTATATCAGAAAATTAACAGTTAATTATTTTAATATTTTAAATTGACAAAGAGATAACTTTTTAATTTTTTAATTTTTGCTTTTTCTGATATTTTTCTCTGCATGATCTAGGTTAGGTTCAATTGAACTTAAAATGCAGAGGTGGTTGTATGTGAAAAGAGAGAAAGGAATATGTGGGAAAGATAGGTGAAACAGGCATTAGAAACTTTTCCCAGCAAAGAACAAAGATAAAGTATTAAATCAATAATTAATAAATCCATAAAAAATCATTAAATTCAATAAATAATAAATTATTATTTCATTAGAAAAAATTAATTCCATTTTAAAATAATATCATTATATCATTAGATTAGGTAAATTTCATTAAATTTAGCATAATAATAAAAATTCAAAAATTCAAATAAAATAATTCTAAATATAAATATATTGAATGCCTTTGTGCCTTTGTAATCATTTTCTGATTAATTATCCATCCTTTCACTTTTACTCCTCTTTCATATCTTTTGTACATTCTGTTTGCATATTCAAAGAAATGGCTGACAATTCCGCTAACATAAGCTACATCTCAGTATATAATTTGTGGGCCATTTCCTTTATATATAACCGTAAAATGATGGATCAATTTTATTTATTGGAATATAATATTATTATATAATATTATATTATTTGTTTATTTATTACTCAACCGACACATACATGTTATATATGTTTTCACATATATAGCATGTATGTATCGTAATTTTAGTATACTTACAGTTTCTTTGTAGTCTTTGCGGTGTTTATGATTCCTACTTACAGTGAGTATGATGTTACCTTTCCGACAGTCAGCAGAGAAAACAGATCTGTAACTAAAATAATAACAGGGAGCCAGCCCCCAATCAATTGTGTCATGCATGAATTACCAGCATGCTACAATGATTGGTTCGTGGTGTTATCATGCACAGTTAAAAAAAATTTATAAACGATTAAGTTTATAAATTTTTAAGTATTTATTATATTATTTTAGTGAGGTCTAAGACCATTTGCAGTTATTTGGTGGCTAACCCTTCATGGGGTTAGTACTTTATTTAGGCCTATTCTAAAGTTTATCAAAAAAAAAAATCATTTATCTGGTAGGCAAGCAGCAGATGAGATAATAGAGAAGAGGTGATGAGTACAGAGTTGAAGGATAAGTAAGAGTATTTTAGAATCTTTATTAAGTTAAGTTAAGTCAAAAGCAAAAAAAAAAAATCAGGTAGAAGGAAGAAGAAGGTAGAAGAGAAGAATTAGAATTTGATAGAGGAAATACCACTTATAAGTGGTAATTTTATACTTCCCTTCCCACTTTTTCCCTTTTATCAATTTATCAGATGTGTATATGTTCTATTTTTTTTTTTTTTTTTTTTCAGTGTAAATAAGTTGAATTTGTAAGTATAATTCATCCGTTAATAACAAAAATTGTATTTTATGTTCATGGCTCTGTGTGTTATGTAATTTAAACATGTGAATATGGTACTGTAAAACAAATATCTTTAATGTGTTTTGTGTATTATGTATTATATGAATAATATCTGTGTCTGTAAAACAAAACAAAAATATTTTTGAATATTTATTCAGAAGTATTAGGAGGAGTGGACATTAAATAATTGTAGTGTATACCTCCCAAGCATTTCAGATAACATGGTTCACCTTTATATTTGGATCCGTGGATAATTGGGACTGAAGAATTATAATAAATGTGTACAGGTGTTTTATAAAGTTCAGTAAAGGCTGTAATAACTTCAGGTAGTGGTAATTGGCCGGGAAAACCCAATAACCTTAATTTTTTCTGTATTTGTTTCCCAGTTAATTTATATTTAGAAGAATGGTTCTGTAGCTCTTTCACTATAGTCTTTCGCACTTCCATATGACGATTCACTAATCCATACAAAAACATTGAAAAACATTTATACAGGGAGTCACCCCCACCGGAGATTTCTATTGGGAAATATCCTTCGGGGATAAACTCCATCATAGAAGCTTCCTCTAACAGGTCAGAATCTTCCCCTATGGGGGAACGAGAGAGTGCGTCGGCAACTACATTTTGGGTACCGGAAATGTGTCTGATCTCAAAGTCGAACTCATATAGTTCTTCCATTGTTCGAGCTAATCTACCATCAACTAAACTCATATTCTGTAGATATATAAGCGGCATATGATCCGTATATATCACAAATCTAACTCCACGAAGGAATGGTCTAAGAGACTTCACCGCCCAACGCAAAGCTGTCAACTCCTTATCGATGACCCCGTAGTTCCTTTGAGCTCCGTTAAAGGTCATCGAAATAAAAGCAATTGGTTTGCGCTCTCCATTTTGAACTTGCGAAAGACAAGCACCAGCGCCGATATTTGATGCATCCACATGTAATTCCATTGGGGAAACATCTGGACTGTAGTCTGGAAAACCTAACAAGAGAGGATTAACTAGGGCCTTTTTTAGAGTCTCGAAAGCCTCCTGACACTCAGGGGTCCAGTTTACGGTCTTTCCCCCAGTTTGGCATGACAGGGGCTTGCTGCTTGCTGATTTGAGAGCAGTTTGGGATGTGTCTTCTGTAGAAGTTTATCATACCTAGAAACTGTCTGAGATGTTTAACTGTAGAAGGTACAGGGAACTCTAAGGCTCCTTGAATGTTTTTATGTAGAGGAAGGATTCCGTTGTTTGACACATGATGTCCCAAAAACTCCACTTCTGTTCTGCATAAGCGAGTCTTACTCGGTTTTAATTTGTATCCATTTTTCTCTAAGGCCGTTAGAACCTTGTCCAACATGTGTAAATGTTCCTCTATGGTTTGACTGAGTATGATTATGTCATCTAGATACACCATGACATTTGCCCAAGGTAATTCAGATAAAGCAAGCATCATACCCCGTTGGAACGTTGCAGGTCCGTTTTTAACGCCAAAGGGCATTTTGAGATACTCATATTGCGCGAAGGGGGTGGAAAATGCTGTTTTCTCGATACTATCAGGTTCCATTTCAACCTGATAATATCCTCGAACGAGATCTATTGTTGTGAAGTACCTATTCCCATGCATATTATATATCATGTCGATTAAGTTGGGCAAGGGAAAGGAATCTGTTTTGGTGACATCGTTAAGTTTACGATAATCGATGCAAAGTCTTAACTTTCCATCTGGTTTTCTGACTGGAACCACTGGTGCTGAGTATGGTGATTTGCTAGGACGTATTATGTCCTGATCTAGTAATTCTTTACACTGTTGTTCTATTTCTTGTGCCAGTGGTCCTTGAAACCTCCGTACTGGTAACCTGACAGGGCGAGAGCTTTCCACCTCAATAGAGTGAGAAATGTTAGTGGCCACACCCACGTCATGGTCACCAAAACTAAGTAGCCTGATGTTTCATTAACACTTTAATGAGGTCTTCTTTCTGTTGTTCATTAAAAGGAATTTCAGAAAAATGGAATTCTTCTTTCAATTTTTCGGGTGTCCATGTTTCCCTACGTGTTTCAGAAGAATCTGTATGGACAGAGTATATTTTCGGTGGTGGTGAACACTCCTCTTCCTTTAGAGAAAATATCTGACCCATTATGGTGCCCTTTCTTACATACTGCATTCTCTCAGAAGTATTAATAAGTGCCACATGTTTTGTTGAAGAAGTCATTTCTAATACCCCTGAAACTGATATAAGTTTACCCTTATTATGAGTACCCCCCTTGAATCCCACGAGATCTAACGAACAGTCATTTGGCCCCTTAATTTCTACCATTCGACATGAAAAAGGAGGAATACTCACAGAATACACATTCACGCATTTATAAAAAGGAATAGATGAACTTTGATCTGTGGCAATGAGTGTTATGGACCCCCCTGCCCTGTGTATTAGTTGTCTTTTTGTAAGATCGGGTAATATGTGATTATCTCTCAGGGCTGCGGCACCCAGTATCATTGGTGCTGGCATATGTTCTAGGGGGACAACTAGAAAATAATTGGTTTTGAAATGAAATGTGTTTCAGGGAAGTGTAATGGTATTTCAATGTATGATTCTATGGGGACTACATGGTCACGGGACAATCCACTGATGGAATTTACATTTATTTCTGATGAAGGGAGTAATTTAATGTCCTTTAAGGTGTAAGAAAATATCTCTGTACTGATTAAACTTACTCCAGCCCCGCTATCCACCATGCAACCATACGATCCAGAACTAAGTGAACTGAATGAAACAGGAACTATTAAAGGGTCATTTACTGAAGGAATAAGGTTTATATGTACGGTTCGTACTTTATCTGCTAATTCTATAGAAGGTTCCTTCAACACAGGAGAGTCAAGGGAAGGGATAGGTGTTGAAGGTTCTTCCTTCTTTTCTAAAGGATCTGATATTTCAGGGGTCTTTGAAACTGAAACTGATAATGAAGGGTCAATTAAGATCTGAGGGTCATTTAAGGGTTTTTCTTTTTCTATGACTGAGTCATTTTCATTAACGGCCTCCACCAGGGGACTCAGTCCCGGGGAGTTCGGTCGTTTCCCGAATTTATAGCCTGAGCTTCTTCAGCTCCTTTACATCGGCCTTCATAATGAGACCGATTGCAGTAAATGCAAGGATCGAAATACTTTCGGGGAGGAAGTGGTTTCCCACTACTGTATTCTGTTTTATCCTGTTTAGTGTTTTGTGGGGATTTGTTATGAATAATCTGTTTTATGGGTCTGTTGTGGTCATCCAGGGGAGGTGTTCTCTGTGGGCATCTAATGCCTGGATGAGGTCCACGACAGAAAGGACAAGTTATCTTCCTTTCCATAGTGGGTGATGAACGAGGTGATTTAATAGAGCGACAATCAGCCCTTATATGTCCCTTTTTCTTACAGTACGCACATATTCCCAGATACTTGTAACATTCACTCATCTGATGTCCCCGATATTCACAATACTCGCACACCATCTGTTTCCTATCTGTATTCGCCCTAGGGTTAGTGTAGTGCTGTGGTGGTGGACGATTTTGTTGTTGTCTGTTACTGTTATCCCTAAAGAATCGGGAACCAGTTTGTTTTATTTGGAGGATTACGACTAGTGTTTTGTGATGGACGAGGTTGTGTTTTATTTGTTCTGTTCTGTGTTTTATTCTGAAAAACCTCTGTCCAACTAGGAGCAACTGTATTTATTTCAATTACTGATTCTAGTGTCTCATTTAAATTAACTGTCTTGGAATGTGGTTTGTGTGAGTGAGTTGGCTTTTTTAAGTGTTCTGTTGAGGATTGTTCGATGGAATTAGGGAACTCAGTGTTGTCTGATTCGAGAGAGTCGGCGAAACCCACGATCTTTTCCCAAGGAGTGCGCACATCACTATCATTATCTTTCATCTTGATGTATTCTCTCACACTCTTCTCTATATAAGGTGGAAGACTACAGAGGAAAGCAGTCCGTAAGGAATCATGCTCCCTCATGTCTAAGCCACGATATGCTCGTCTGGCTAGCCTTTCCAACCTCAGAGCATACATTCTGATACTCTCACCGCTCTCTCTGTGTGCGGAGTAATAAGCTTTAAGCTTATACTCGTTTTTCCGCTTTTCTTCTGTTTGATACCAACTCACTAGTGTATCTCTAACAGAAAAGTAGTCTCGGTCGTCCTTAGTAAGGATCTGGTAAAGTTGAGCAAAGCTGCCTTCCAATTGACGACCTAAAAGACGTAACCATTGGTGAGGCGCTTTGGGATAATGAAGACTACAGTAGGCTTCAAAATCCTTCAGGTAAACGAGGAAGTTTTGATCCGTCTCGTATTTATACTTTCCCGGATAGACAACTTTTGTTTTTGTGAGTTCTTGACCAATTGTGTCAAGAGTAATATGGCTTCTTCCATAGAATCCAAACGTTTTTTCAACCCAGGACCCATATATTCATATGAATCCTCTGGTTCAAACCCTTGAAATTTCTGTGTCCGTGACTGTGTCTGTGGCGGTGTCTGCGCATGTTTATAATGAGATCTGTTTTGAGACTGTGTATAATTATCATTATAATGGTTTTGTGAAGGTGGTTTAAGTAGAGAGTTTTTAATTTCAGTGTCAAGGTCAATTAAGTTATTTTCTTTTCTTTCATGTTTTTGTGTTTGAACTTGTCTGGGTGATCTGTTTTTAGGTACTGGATGTGTACTTTGGGAATATTCTTCCCTCTGTTTTTCTGTTTTCTGTTCTGAGTGTTCAATATCTGAGTATTCTTGGTCTTCTTGTGATGTGTCATCATCTAATAAAGATTTATTGTCTTCTAGGTATTGGTCAAGACTTATGTGAGGTGTAGCATGCTGTTTGTGTTCATCAAACTGTATATTGTTTTCGGCTAATGTATTCATAAGTGCGGCTTTATCCTGTTGAAACTGTTTAATTATGTTATTTACTGTCTCTGTATCGGAAAGATCCAAGTGTTGCGTACTGATACTTTTCTGTTTATTCTGTTTATTGTTAACTGTAGGCTTATCAGCCGAATTTTTAAATTATACGATTTAGGTCAGAGACCTTTGATTTTTTATCATCAGGAGCTGCTTCACTTCTTTTTCTCTCGTCAAAAGATCCGCTAGGGCCTTTTGCTGAGACTCCTCATAGGTACGGTTGTCAGCCATTTCTTTAAATTTATGCTTTTGCAACCACTCTACAATCATACGATTCACACAAGTGTCTGTGGATACTTGAACCAGACTATTCTAGTGTAATAAAGTGTAAAATATCCTAGTGTTTTCTGTGAAGATTCTGG
>JABUQX010137230.1:0-22700 GCA_015478945.1 Trachelipus rathkii | reverse complement strand
CAGTAGTACTTCGTTCGGTTATCGGAAGGTAGATTGTTTAACCGTTTTCGCATTTATCGTGAAAACGCTTTCGCGTTTTTGTGCGCCCACTTCATGCACTTATCACCATAATGTGGTGCCCTTATATATATATATATATATATATATATATATATATTTCTTACATATATATATATATATATATATATATATATATATATATATATATATATTAGTGATGCACCGGAGTAATTTTGGCCGGAGGCCGGAGGATGAAAATTTTAATTCCGGCCGGAGGCTGGAGTCTCCGGCCGGAGAAGAATATTTCCATTTATACCACCTTCTATATATATATATATATATAACATATATATATATATAACATATATATATATATATATATATATATATATGCTGCTATATATATATATATATATATATATATATATAATTATTATTTTTATACAGATTTTATATAAAAATATTAAGAAAATCTGTAATTAATTTCCATTCTGGATATTATGTCTTCTCTAGTGTGGGATTACCCAAAGATTAAAGTAGCGATAATAGTAAGCTGAGTGTCTTTTGGGCGCTACTAGGAATACATTACTATCAGGAAAACCAAAAGAAAGGTTCAAAAATATTATAGCACAAAACCTTTACTGGATCATCATGAAAAAAAAAAACATAAAACCACATATTTGAAGATAAAAGAATATCTGAATCTTCAAGAGGAAAAGTGGCCGTAAAAAAAAAAAATTATACCACTGTCACAGCAGATGGTGATCCATGTCCATCCATATCATCAACTTTTACCTCTATTAAAAAAGATTTCTTCAGCCTACACTGTTTGAAATAACTGAGAAAACAAAGATTTGTGACATTAATGACAGAAAAAGCACAGAAATTCATTTCAAAATTGGGGAAATGATTGCTGTGGACAATCTGCCATTTTCTTTTGTATAAGACATTGGATTTAAGAGATTAATAAATGACGCATGTCCACAATATAATATTTCATCAAGGAAGTACTTTTTCAGAAGAGATTATCCCAACAATGTATAAAAGGGTAAAGGACAAAATAACACTTCAGGTGCAAGAAATTCAAACAATATCATTAACATCAGATATTTAGACTTCTCGTATAACAATGAAAGCTTTATAAGTATGTAAGGGCATTGGATTGATAAAGATTTTCAAGGAAAGAGTGGCATTGCAAATCAGTAGTTTTAGTGTTTCTCATTGAGAAAATATATGTCTAAAAGTGAGGAAATATTTAAGAGCTTTGATTTAAAAAAAGAAAAATATTCATGTTGTCTAACAGATAATGCACCAAACATTACAAAATGTATAAGGAGCGACATGTGTTATAAATGAGACATGTTTATTCATTCCTTACAGCTAATAAGTAATACATGATGCTATATTTTATCTCAAAAATCAATTAAGATTTAATTACTTTATGTAGGAATATGGTAGAGCATTTTAGTAGATCACCAATTGCTACAACTAAGTTAACTGAAATTCAAAATCTTAAAATTTGCCAATACACAAGCTTTATCCAAGATGTGGAAACAAGATGGAACTCATCATATTATATGTTGCAAAAGGATCATAGAGCAAAAATTGCAATTACTATATATTCTTCAAATTCGAAAAGTAATCTAGAAATCTTAAATGCAAATCACTGGAAGCTAATGGAGAATATAATTGGAGTGCTACAACCATTTGAAGAATTAACTAAAGGAGAGGACGAGTGATGATGATGTAGATTTACCTTTTGTAATACCTGCAGAAAATTTTAGTAAAAACTTGGAAGGATAGCGGTGTAAACTATGAAGATGAACTTTTAAATTGTTACTGAACGTTTTGGTCCCATTAAAGAGAAGAAGCTTTTATGTACTTGCAACAGTTCTAAATCCACAATACAAATTAGCTTCCTTTGATATTATTGATCAGAATAAAATAAAATTTATGCTCAAAAAAAGTAAAACTTTTATAAAAGTTAAAGAAAATATTACATTAAGTTCAGATTCTGATGAATAAAATGATTATCAAAATGATCAGTCTCATACAGATTCACATGAAGAATCTGAAATGAAACGGCCGATATTGAGAAGGAAACACTTTCAATTTTCTGAAAGTGCTTTGATGACATGCTACAAAGAAAAATCGTCAGATGAAAATGAAGAATATTCAGATATAATCCAAACAAGTGGAACTGATCAAGGAGAAAAAAAGTTAAAATACAGAAAGCGTAGAAGCAGCAGTGAGAAAACAACATAAATTAGAAAATAGTATTCAAACTACTGTGGATAAATATTTTGCAAGCACCACTTATGGAACGAAATTCGGATGCTGATCCACTGTTATGGTGGAAAGAAAAGAATAGCTCTTTATCCTGATTGCATCTTACCTGAATTAGCTCCAGGAAATATCTCTCTTCTCCAATTTCAAGTGTATTTAGCGAGAGAATGTTTAGCCAAGCAGTAAATATTTATACAAGTAAAAGGAATTGTCTTTCTCCAACACTAGCTGATCAGCTCCTGTTTCTTCATCATAATTTAAGAGCATTTGATTTTAAATATTAGAGAATGGTTACCTAAATAGCAACGCATAAGCTATTTAACCTTCCTTTCACAGACTTTGTGTTTAACAATATAATTTAATTTTCTCAAAAATTCTTTTGTGATACTCTATACAGTATCGATAACAGCTGGTACATGCACTTTATAATATATATATATATATATATATATATATATATATATATATATAAATATGCTATATATATATATATATATATATATATATATATATATATATATATATAGTTTCAAATGTTAGTTTGTTAAAACTTTAAAAAAAATTAATAATTTAAAGATTAAGGATATAAATTATAATTTTTTTAGTCTTTTGGTCAGATATGGCATGTAGTTTAAAAGTTTTTACCAATTTCATATACTTATTTCTGTATTGCATTTTTAAAGCTAGATTTATCAAAAGTGTATTTTTTGTTAAGGTAGTCATTTTGGATATCAAACCCTTTTAAGTTGTTTATCAAAATAATTAGTCAATTTAGTAAATGGTGTCATATAGACCTATTCATATTATTATATATTATTATAGTTATAATATTAGTTATTAGTTTGACTTAATATTGTCACTACAACAAAAATATATTAAAATATTTTAAACTTTTTGTATGAATCAATTCTTCTAAATAAATTTTAATTCATTAAATGTCTCATTAGTACTTTACAATAAATTATAACTATTTTTTTTTCAAACCACCTTTTTAAAAATATAGGTCTCCGGCCGGAGAAAGCCGGAGACTAGTGGTGCTCCCGGCCGGGCAGTCTTTAAAAAGAGCAGAACTCGGCAAAACCGGAGGCTTGAACCGGGGAATCCGGTGCATCCCTAATATATATATATATATATATATATATATATATATATATACTATATATATATATATATTCAAGGATGTAGATTCTGATTATGAGAGTTTCAGTACTCTCAAAGGTTAATACTGCAGGTCATGTAACTTTTCACTTTCACCACTTTTTCTCCTTTAACTCTTATAGTGATAGTGTTTTTTTGCTGGCGTTCTGTCGAGAACAGCCCCATTTATTTTCCAGATAAAATGACTGTGCAATTTGAGTATCAGCTACATTGACAGGGTGACCATAATACAGATCCACTTTTCCAATCTGGCTCCGGATCAGGCTCTGGCTTCGGTTCATGTGCTCCGTCACTTAACATCAGGATTCTATTTCATTCACCCACTTCTATTCACTCATCAAATTTCATCACTCTACGAGCATTTCCAGGTTTTTGGGAAGCTCAATCACCCTTGAATGGGGTGTGCTTTTCAATGGGAGACCCCCTCAGGAGGTCCTCTTGCATCTTTGAGAGTTTTGAAACCCTCAAATAAGGAATCTATGTCGCTGAAAACATAGAATTACTAATATTATGGTGATAAGCACATGTTTACTAACTCTGTACTGCACGGGAGCAGACACGGGCACCTACAATGACTCATTTGCTTCGACACATATGAGACTTCTTTCTTTCCTTCTTCCATCTTCCCTCGTCATCTCTGTCGTCTGTCATGTACTCTGTGCTTTTCAGTTGGGGCCCCCACGGAGGCCTCAGGTTTATTTGAGGGTCTTGGAACCCTCAAATTCGAGATCTAGCTATATAAACATATATAAAGACACCTCATTTGACTCAATTTGACTCTGAAGCCTTTTTCAATCTGGCTCCGGATCAGGCTCAGGCCCCACAGCTCAGGATCAGGCTTAGGCTCCAGCTCTGGTTCATGTGCTCCGCCACTTGACTTAACATCAAGGATTCTATTTCATTCACCCTCTTTCAATGCACTCGTCAAATTTCATCATCTACAAGCATTAACAGTATTTGGGGGGGCTCAACCCCCTCACCCTTGAACGAGGTGACCAATCAACTCGGAAACTCATGAGAATCTACTCAGGGACATCAGAAACCCATATAAACACACCAAACACAGCCCTGCAACAACAAAAACCAAAAAGTAGCTAAAAGTAGCTAAGGGTGCCAGATTTAACCTATTAAACTCAAAAGTGGAAGTTCTCCTTTTCAGGGAATGTAGTACTCAATAGTACTGACCAACAGTAAAAAAAAAAAAATTTGGGATTGGCATTTTTATTTTTTTTTATTTTTTATTAAAAAAAAAAAAAAATGGAAAAAGGCTGTAGCAATAAAAGTTATACACATATTTCAAAAAAAGAGTATCATTTTAAACAGAAAAATATTATCTTTAAAATAAAAAAAACTGCATCAAAATATCTTGAACCGTTCCAGAGATACAGCACTTTAAATTTTTTGTCGAAAATCAAAATTGAAAAATGGTACCCGGGATGCCATCTTTGGTGGCCTATATCTTGGCTCAGAAATGTTTTGGGCAAAACAAAATGCGGGTATCTTGAGTTTCATGAAATTTTAACATATGTCAAAAACAAAAACATCTGAGAATATAAAAGTAACCCCTGCCTGAATATATATAGAATATAATATATATATATATATATATATATATATATATATATATATATATATATATATATATATATATATATATATATATATATATATATATATAACACAATAACATCAGCATCTTCAACGCTACAGAATGTTGTACTTGTAACTATATATAGGGAATCCGCTCCACTTAATTTCAGCACCTTTGCTCTTTTCACGCTAAAATTTATTTTTTTTGTTTTTAGATTTTGTATTAGGTTAGGTTAGGTTAGTTATGCCAGTTAACCTAACCTTACCTAACAACCTAACCTAACCTAACCTAGCTTAACGTAACTTAACCTTAACTTAACCTAACCTAACATAAAATAAAAATTAAAGAAAAATACCTGTAACTGAAATTAAGTGAGTGATTATATATATATATATATATATATATATATATATATATATATATATATATATATATATATATATGTGTATATACCATAAATATATAAATATATATAACTTAACCTTATATATAATATATATATATATATATATACCGTATATATAAAAGAATCTAGTGAAATAATATTTTATATTTGTGTAAATGTGTGCATTAATTACTTTTTTGTTTTTTTTAATTTTTTATTTTAATATCGTTTGCATGCATTCAAACACTGTATATAATTCAAACGAAATGCCAATCTCCTAGAAGGCAATATTATAAAATCGATTATCTTTTCTAAAATATCGATGTTGATACATTACCCTCAAGCGGACTATTACCCACCTTTCTACAGAAAACATTCCTAACTCCTTCAGCCTCTCCTTATAGCTCTTATCCTCAAATTGTTGCTCAACGTTGCACTCTCTAGCATATTTAAGTTTTTCTTTAAATAAATGGCCCAAGCTTGTGCACAAAACTCTATTACTGGCCAAACATAGCTATTATACAGTTTACTTATTACTTCCTTGCTCTTGTAAACAACATTGCGATTTATTATGCCCAGCATCTAATTCACTTTATTCCTTGCTTCCAAACACTGATTAGCTACTTTAAAATTACTGCTTATAATCACACCTAAATCTTTTTCTTGGTCCACAGACTCAAGCCAATCTCCATTCATATTGTAGTTAAAACTTTTATTTGAGTAACCTAGGTGAAGAACCTTACACTTTTTACTATTAATCCTAACTGTGGTGGCCCCTTTGGTATCATCTTCAAACTTAGAAACCTTGCATTTAAGTCCCTGGTCTAAATCCTTTATATATATGAGGAACAATAGTGGCCCCTGCACTGAACCCTGTGAGATACCACTCTTCATTATTTCCCATGATGACTTATTGCCATTTAGTTGTACACACTTTTCTATTCCACACCACTCTTTAATCCAACCATGTACCACTCCACCTATATCATATTGCAATAACTTCTTCATCAGCCGTATGTGGGGAACATTATCAAAAGCTTTGCTAAAGTCTAAATATATAATATCAACTGGATCTCCTCGGTCAATGCAGTCAGTAATGTATTCCATAAATTCTAAAAGGTTTGTCTGACATGACCTACCCTTTCTTAAACCATGCTGGGAGTTATACAATACCTTGTTATCTTCTAAATATTTCTCTATATGACCTTTCAATAACTTTTTCAGAACCTTTATAACCAGGTCTCATTTCAGGCCCTCTAGTTCAGGTTATAAGTTTTGTTAGGTACACACAGAGAAAATGTATGTTTACTTTACAAATCTTATCATAACCTGAACTAGGATGGCCCTAAAATGAGCACAAAACCCACTAATTTTTTTTATAAGAAAGTCTATAGGAAAATTTCTCAAAGGGAACATGATACAAGTCTACAAAATTTTTACATCAATTGATAATACAGAGACCAATAAATTCTTCATAGTAGAGCATAAATGGGAGACCAGGGGGCATAACAAGAAAATTAAGAAGAAAGCATGCCATCTTGATATAAGAAAGCATTCTTTCAGCAATAGGGTTGTTAAATTTTGGAATGGTTTACCACAGGAGGTTGTTGAGTGTGACTTGATTGCAACATTTAAGAAAGGGTTGGATAGGTATATGGATAGGTTGCGTATCATATAGTATATTTAGACGAAGCCAAATTGGCTGGTTTATAGTTACAGTAGTTATTAATATCATGCTGTATGTGACCATAACTTTGTTATTAAGGTATGTGGATGGTTTGGGTATCATATATTTTTTTTGACTAATTGGTGGATTTTAGTTACAGGAATTTGACAAGCCCTAGGGTGCTTTGTGGATTTCCATGACAGCATGTTTGGTTGGTGGGTTGACTGGGACAGTCTCGATAGGTCCATGTGGCTTCTTACTGTCTCTGTTTCTAATGTTCTAATGTTAATGAAGATAGATTCCTTGCTTCTCCCCAGTGTTGCTTGTAGGGTAGATCGGTCGATTCAAAGCAACAGTCTCAGACTATTTATATTGTTACTTAAGTGGAGGGAAATTCTCTTAAAGCTGGCTGCTTGATAAATGTCCCATTTGGACCACTGCAACTGTTACTGGGGCAAAAAAATAAAATATTAGATCGCTCAAACCTCGAAGTAAAATAAGAAAAGGGGAAGAAAAAGATTTCAAATATTTGGCGAGCAACAACAAAAGCGTGACTCGCCCACAATCCCCCTTTAGGTAGTTATGCAAGAACGAAATCAAGCAACAGGCTGTAATAACTAATCAGGTGCTGGTTAGCAAGACTTAAAAGAAATGAGAGTCAAAAGCAAAATTATAATTGCAAATAAATCATATAAATCCTAATCAAATAAAGAATAATTCATAAGGAAAATATTATCCATATCTAAGTATTCCCCACTAAACTGACTCATTCTTATCTTACAAATATTTAATAATATTCTCTAATATGTGGTTTTAAATAAATAAGTAAAGTTTCATAGTATTAATGATAAATCCAAACTGAAAAAAAATATTTTTCAAATATTAAACCTTGAAAGGTTTGGTTTTCTACTCTTTCTTTAGCTTCTGAATACTACTGTATGATGGGCTGCTTTCCATATTTTTTTTGTAAGATGATATCAGATCTCTAGTTTTGTTCCTCCTTCTTATACTTCTTCCTCAGCGTATGTATTTGGTGGAATATTGAATTGAGAATATTATTCCATATAACTCCCATACAACAACTAGATAAATTGTTAAAGATGAAAAAAAAATAAGGGGAGCTTACCTTTAATGGTTGAGACATCAATACAATCCACTGGGTCTTCTTTGGTTATTTGAAAAAAACGTCACTTGGAACCTTTTAAGTCCCACTCTCGTTTGGATTCAAAAACGGATTTAAAATATGGTGTTGCACTGATAAGATCCACAACTGCACTGATAAGATCACAACTTTTTCCCTTCAATAGAGAAGCAACAATTAGTATAAATGCATAACTACTTATCTCTTCTCCTTCATGATTGTAATGGCAATCTGTCAATTATTACAATTTGGTATATATATCTTGGACCTGGCAATACATTCCCCAATCCTCGATGCCCGAGAAAAACCCAATTTTAACCTTCATATAGACCATCAATTTGCTGCCTTACAAACATCCATTCACCCACCCAGTGATCCAGGGGCATAAGTAAAAATGGATCTGGATGGTGACTCCTCTTCTTTCCCTGTGATCTGGTCGGTTTGGGTCTTTTAGATAGATTCAAATTTGCTTTCCTTTTATCTAGTTATAGGTACCCTCCTGAACAAAAATCAGTATTGTTAAATAAGCATATATAAATTTCATCAAAGTACTATAATCTGTGGGAGAGAAGAAACAAAGATTGTAATATCACTTCATTCTTCCCCACCCATCTCAACTAGCGTTGAGGCTCCTTGTTCTTAGTGCTTAGGTGCCATCCTTATTATGTAGAAATCATTTTCAGTTTCAGGCTTGATCAATAAATAAAATAAATCTTTCTTTTTCTTTACAAAAACTTTTCCCATATCTTAAAGCTAAACTGCCTAATTAAGCTAAAAAATAATCTATTTTTATTCAAAACAAACTAAAGATTCCACTTTCAAAAAAAAAAAAAAAAAAAAGGAGAGATTAGTGCATTCACACTAATTGCACAAATGCTTAATGCGTTTCTTCACCTTGTGATGGAAAATCTCCTCGCCCTGTGCAGCGAATAACCCTGGGAATATATCACAAACTTGTAAAATTTTCTCTCCCATGGCTGATAAGAATGTCTCCCTGGTTGATGATCCAGGAAGAGAAGAAGATACACTTTTCTCTTCAGAGCTTTGCTTCAGATTATGGGAAGTGGCAAGGGTACAGTATACAGAGCTGGTCTTACCCCTGATCTCCTGGGTTCTTCAGCTCCTTCCTGGGTTAGAAGTAGCACTTTCCTCACCACTGTCCTGCATGACCGGGCCACCAATGAAAAGTATGTGAGAAATTTTCTGAGAGTGAACAACCTTTGAATGGTTGTCCCCTGTAATTGCTGGTGTGACTTGCTCCTATTCTGCAGATGCCTGTGTTCTTTCAGAATCCTCGATCAAGATGACCTGCCTTGATCCCTCTTGGGCCTTTGAAGGCCCCGGTTGTGGTTCTGGTTTTTTCATCTTAGTTCAAATTCTCTGTGATATAGTTGATGGTCTTCATTCACATAAGTGGCCTTGTTTTCTGAATCCTTCATGATTCTAGATATTTTATCCCCTTTTTGGAAAAACTCTTGAGTTATAGCTTGAAATTTCCTTTCAAGTCTCTGTTAATCTTTCTTTCCCCATCTTGTCTCTAAACCATGATCAAATTTTCTTTTAATTTCCTCATAGTCAGCTGATGTCCTTGCTACTGCTCAATATATATATATACGTCTAATGCCGCTCCCTCTAGGTATGACCCTAAGAGAATAACCATTCCTTCAGTAGAACCTGAATACTGGGCTGCACAATATGTTTCAAATCGCTGTAAAAATTGCACCAGGGTATCTCCTGTTTCCAGTGTAAACTTGCCCGGAGGTATCTCCTCAAAGGTTTTGTCTCCAGAGACATATTTTGCATCATGGATGTAATGGCCTGTGTCAATTTCGTGTTCTGTTGCATTAACTCCCTAAACATCTTTACATCAACTGATATCTGGGGCGTTGATGTCTCCTTTTGATCAACGTGATCTAATGGTTCCTCTGAACTCTCAAGGTTTGGAGATCCCTCTTCATTATTAGGCTTTATGTGGCCATAGTCGTGAGTTCATATTGTCAGGCATTGCGAGGTTGATCGCCAAAGAACGTTAGAAGTTTGAGTGATAAAGAATAGATGGGGAATTATTATCCCAACAGAAATTTGATATGAGTGACAGAACACCCTGTAACAGAGGCACTATCGGTAAATGGATAACTACGCTCCGCTATCAAATTATGTAGTAATTTTACACTACTATATGAACAGATAGATCCACTCACTGTAGTTAATGAATATGGATTCTCTGCTTCTCCTGAGTGTTGCTTGTAGGGTAGATAGGTCAATCCAAAGCAATGGTCTCTGGGTGAATTTTCTGACTGCAACGAGTTCTCACTAAAAGGTATAAAGGGAGCTTTAAAGCTGGGCTTTCTTTTCGACTTGCTTCATATTCTTCTACTACTTTTCTGTTTCTTCTGTGACCGATTGTTTATTTATGACCTTACACAGTCTTGGGTACAGAAGTGGTGGTGGTGGTGGTATTTATTGATCTGATATATATAGATATATATAACTATATATATAATAATAAAATTATATATATTACATATTTATATATATATATATATATATATATATATATATATATATATATTATATTATTATAGTTATATATATAATATATATATATAGTAATATATAATAATAATCCATATATATATATTATATATAGTATATAATATATTATTATATATTATATATATATATATATATATATATAATATTTAATATACGATACCCATATATTATTAGTATATATATATTATATATATATATAATATAAATTATATATATAAGTAATATATATATATAATATAAGCAAGTAATTCAAAAGTATTGTACTGAAAAAATCTAGCAGTATTTACTTGGAACAATTCGATAGGTACTTGTACTTGAACCTAAGCCTAATATATATATATTATATAATTATTATTAATATATTATATATATACTATATAATATAATATATATATATATATATAATATATATATATATACTATATATATAATATATATAATAAGCAAGTTTTCATAAGTACTTGTACTTGAACATTCTAGAGTACTTGTGCGAAAGCTTGTAGCCTTATATATCTATATATAGTATATATACTATATATATATATATATATATATATATAATATTTATATATATATATAAATATAATATTTATATATATATAAAATATTATATATATATATATTTTATATATATAATATATATTATTATATATATATATATAATTATATATGATATATATATATATAATATTATATAATATTATATATATATATATATTTTATTAAATTAATAATTTTTTTTTTAACGCTGATTTTCAGGAGTGTGAAAAGTTTTATAATTTTCATAATTATTTTATTTCTTTTTTTTTTTTTTTGAAAAAAACTATGTATGGTTTGATCATTCAGTTAAGCTTGTGTATTATTGAAAATTATTTCCATTAATTGTGTGTGTTAGGCAATATATATATATTGATTCAAAGAATATTGGACCTCAAAAATCCCATAATGGGAAATGGATTACTTTATGTCTGGATTTATCAGATCAACGGTAGTGATTATCTGAAAAATGTAATCCTGCTTTAATTTTAATATTAATCAAATATGAATTTTATTTTTATTATTTATTTATTTCATTTTTCTATTAATTTGGTGGCAAATATTTCATATCTTTTATATTTTAAATGGGGTTGAACTTTAACTAGCTTATTAGGAACACATTAAATGAAAATAGTCTGAGTGGGTTTGCTTTACTTTTAGAAATTTATTAAGAAAATGCATCTAGGTATTTGTCATATAATGCTTGTAATTTGAATATTTAAAAAATTAAAATTTATATGTAACTTTGGTATCTTAGAATTTCATCTTCACTTTTCTAAATCTAATTATAAAGAAAAAAACGTGAAAAAAAACTGTAATACATAGGTTTGTATGTAGTAAATATAAAATATTTTAAAGTCGCTTGGATTATATACTTGAACTAAACTTCTTGTTTATGATATTAGTCTATCTGTTACTGCCTGTCGGTCAGTAAAAATAAACTTTTTAAAATAAAATATTTTTAAAAGGGGATGGTAGAGGGTCTTTCCTTCCGACCGACTTACGTCATGCTCTTTTACTTAACTTATCCTTATTTTCCATGCATCTTTAAACTCCCCCCCTTATCCACATCTAGGTGGGAAGGAAAGGAAGGAGGAAGAAGAGAAAAAGAATTACTTCTGATTTATAATATTTTTCATCTTTTAATAATATTATTATCATACTTTTTTAATTATCATTTATCCAAAGTAATGTAATATCCAAATTATAATATTTAAATACAGATGCCAATAAATGTAAATTAGTCGAATAACTAATTAATAACTTAAAATATTAGATTTTGAATGATTGCTGATTAATCATTTATTTAATGATTGCCTCATAATTGGTTGTCAAGTTGCAATGTCAATATTAAAGAATTTAAAAATTAAAATATCAAAATCATGGTTTTTTATTTGTTTTTTTTATTTTATTTTTTTGATAGAATTAGTATAGGATATTTTTAAACTTTAAAACAAATTAATCTCATAGTTTGCCAAATTTAATTTTATTTTTATTGATTTCTCATCTAAGCATATTACTTTTAAAATTATGCATATCTTATATATACTACTGTAATTTCAAATATTTGATTAAGGTTGTTTTTGTGGAGATATTATGGGAGCTTAGTGCAGGTGATGCAAAATTTTAGGAAGGGGTGGATTGTATTGTCGTAAAACATATTGTGGAGGTTCCTTTATTTGGTCAAGAGTGTGTTCCAGTTTTGTAGGTTGTGTGGCTCTTTGAAGTGATATGTTGATGTGGGAGGTGAATGACGTGTGTATGAATAAGTGCCAAACCTTTGGATGTTGGTTTATTGAGAGGGAAGAATCATTGTTTCGTAGGAAAATGGCCTTACCAGTGGATATGTTAGACTCTCCTATTCTGTCTGGGGTGGGAGATAAAAAAAGGTAATAGTGGCTGTGGACAGTTGATGCGACGGCTATTGCATGAACTGGATAGAAGTCGACCCTTATATATATATATATATAATATATTTATATATATATAGATATAATAATAATAATATATTATTAGTTAAAATAATATTAGTATGATATATATATATATATATATGGATTAAAATAGCATACATATCGAAGTTTAGAGAGTATGACTCTTAGCTAGTGAACGTACACTGTTGAAAAAAAAATTAGCTACTTTATGTTTAAATGTTTTTGTAATCATTTCAATAATGTTAGCTAATTATCTTCTTGCTTTGTTTCAGGAAGAGAACATATGAGCTGATAATGTTTGATAACTGCAAATAATTACTCTACCAATAAACTCCCTTCGCTCTTTGATTTAATATTATTATTAGTAGTAGTATATTTACAATATAACATGTTATTTAGAGACTTTTATTTTCTCAATACACTTGTCAGTTTGGTTTTTAATAATCTTTAAGTTGAATAAGCTATTCACTTTTTTAACTTTTAACCATTTCAAAATTAAATAAGAACAATTGATTTTTTTTTTTTATGAATTTTTTGACATCCTGTAGCAGGCGTGTGGCATGGAAAATGGATTTCGCGTATACAATTGCGTTAATTCCTTTGAAACAGAAAGAAAGAAAACAGGCAAGATTTTAGTGACGGGGTGAAGTGGCTACAGTGGAGTAGTTATTAGATGTAGATTACCCATTGCCGGATTTCTCTTGGCTCACTCGGATGTGAATCGGGGGCACGAGGGCTGATGTGAAGGTCGCCGAGTGACTTTGTCACAGAAGTCTCTAAACCCCGGTTGAAATATTGCACGATGACTAGCAATGGGATCTCGAGGGAAACTCGCTCAGTATCTTGGCCGTATCACAAAATAGGTTGGCTGTAACTGTGTAAATATTGTGCCATAGCGTAATGGAAGGCAGGGAGTCACCGTTAGGGAAGCCAAATTCGGTCTATATTTGATCTCAATTCTCAATAACCAGATGGTGGATTCGATATACTTTCGTATCCTCTGTGCGCCATTTCAGTGCTCGTAGAGTACATTAACTGCATTTTATCTGTGTGTTTAATAATAATGACCGTTACTGTACCGTTCACAGTAGACGTGTGTGTGACTCCAATATGTTAAGTGTCAGAATTTGTTCCAAAAAAACCCCAAGTAAGCAAAGAAAATTTATTTTATTTTGCAGACGTTCGTGAAGATTGACTGTTGCACTTCATTCAGCTTTGCCATTCAGGCAAAAGCTGATCTGAACGTGAAAACCGGAGTAACGTTCACCCGAAACGGTCCTGGCTGAGCAATAAAAAAAAGTGTTGACATACCTTTATGTGTGATTGTTGTGTAACCCTAGGTAGTATATATAATATTAAATAAGATATGAATGATATTTGAATAAAAATAATATCAGTATACAATAGAAATCGTTGTCATGGATACTCCTTCGACTCGAAGCATAAGCAAACTCTTAACATTAAACTGAAATATGCGCTTGACCATTATCCTATGCGTTTGATCCTATCTAGACAAATCTCACTCTGTACTCACTTGACAGTAAATACAATCCTATAAGCAACTTTATGGGTAAAATCATTCTCCTTACTCATGCCTCTTATCGCTCTATTTGTATATATCTGTGCTTATTAAAACTCCTAAAACTGATATAAATGGCCATATATCTCTTCTCCAAATTTATTACCTCTAATCAACACCTTAGGACGATATCTGTATTCCTTTACTTCTACCTCTCCACTCCTTCTCACTGCTCAGATGCTTCCTCAATAACCAATTTACCACTCTCTAACATCTCTTACTTATAGGGGTGCATAGAGCGTCCTGAGATCTATGGGAATCTTAAAGAAGCGGGTGTGCGCGGGATGTGCAGTTTCAACTCTGCCCGAGATTTGACAAGGCTCACGTACCCCTCTCCAGTGCTGACCCGCACTTGCGAATTTTCAAACTCCAAGGGATATTGCTTTATGCCTCAATACTAGCACTTTTCCTCATGTGACAGGTCCGGCGTCGATATGTCCAACCATTATTACCTCAAAATCGGCGTAAATTGATGACCCTATGGAAATCCTTAGTCAAGAGCTATCGCTCCTAAGATAGCTAACCATCATATGTATCTCTTTCAAAATCTTATTAAACAAGCGTTCCAACTAAAATGCACTGCCTAGACTCATCATAGCGGAATCGTCCTCCTTCCCTTTCTTATACCCTAATTACCAGAGTAGCGGCTTCGGAAGTGGCCTCCGAAGTACGACTCATCTGCCAGAGATAATACATTACTCATACCAACCACGATATGAGTGGGTGTCTGATCCCCTTTAGAAACGATCACTCGGGAAAGACTGTGCGTCGTGCTCGAGACAGTGCGGTGTCAAGTTATCCGAAATAGCCAGGCCCCATCGCGTGAGTGGCAGCGACGGAATCACCTTCGCCACCACCCAACGCCCCCTCCTGTATGTCTCCCGTCTACCGCTTCTTGCTACGGTAGACTGAGCCTCCCGCCATTTACTCCTATTATGCCCCTTTCTTCATCGCCTCTGCCAAACTCACATTCTCGTCCCTCAGCCATTCCCGTTTACTACTCAATTCCCTTTTTTTCCTTTGCGGTCTCCAGACTGGATGTCATTCCCACGCACCCACTCGCACTATACATTCGGCTTAAGCAACCGACTTATCAATCCATCCTTTCCCCATGATCAAACCATTTCATCTCAATATACTCTAGTTTTTCTCTCATTTATGAATTTCTTCCACACGCATACAACTCGCCTTAGATCGCGTTCATCCTCTATTTATTAATTCTTTCACACCTTCCACGGGCCCCTTAAAATTGCCCATACTTAATACATGTACCTTAGATTTATAAACTTAATTCGCAACGGACCAATTTACACTACCCACATTTAACCGAATGGTTTAGCAACATATCCATCATGCCATAACCATTCGTCCACACTCAAGACTTAGCCCCTTTACATCCCCAAAGGATTTAATTGCACCAACCAACGATTTAATTGATTCACAACTTTCCTACAGCACTCTGCATCATACATTCCCTTTTTTCATCCAATATATGCCTAAATATTTAAATACTCCAACAAACCTGAGCTCCAGTTGCCTTCACATCATTCTAAGCATTGACTTCCACACCGCGGATCCCGTTTACTCACAACTACTAAACCTTACTTATAATACATTTACTTTTCAAACCTATCCTTTTACACAAGCTGAAAAAAACTCTCAAACTTTCTCAAGCTCTTAAGAGTTCCACAAACAAATAACCAAAACATCATCCATAATAATAAAGTAAACGGGGCATCTCTATTCTTATACATTTTAACAACTTAACCCGAGCACTTCTATTTCTTTCATGAATCCCATCCATACCAAATCGAATAACCAAGGAGACATAATAATCCCTGTCTCACTCTGTTATAACTATTACTAACAAAGCCTTTCATTTACACACGCTTCACTATCGCATGCATACTCTAAATTACATTCAGAAGCGATTACCACGAACCCAACTTATCACAAACCTGCCAGCACCCTCCCTATCTCCTATCCTATCATAGCGCCTGTTAAATAACAAAAAACACAACCTAAATACAACTTGTATTCTCTCTATATTCTCAACTCATTTGTTTCAATGGAAAAATTTTATCACACGACCCTTGCTACCTTCTAATCGACTTCGTTCTTCACCAAGCAGTCCTCTCAGGTCAACTACGAACGTACTCCTTCTCAACTTAGAAATACCACCATATATATCTTCCCTCACAACACTCAATAAAACTAATTCCCCCTATAAGTTCTAAGTTCCCTTATCCCTTCCCACTATTACTACTATTACTGCTCTCCTTCCAATCCCTTCACGGAACTAACTCTCCATAACCCTGTTGTTACACACTTCCAAAAAACCCATTCATCACTGTCTCGCTCCATTCTTTGTCATTTCAACCAGTAATTCCCTCATCTTGGGCTGCAGATATATCATTTCTTAAACTTTTCTCACGCAAACCTTACCTCCTCCTACTAAATTACTTCATCCCAAAAATATAAATTTCTTGCCTTGGGGACCATTCAAAACCCAACATCATGGTTCACATCCAACCTCTATCATTACTGCTCAACTGATTATGCAGATTTCGTCCAGTGTTCCCTCCACACACCTCCTAGCATCCATTTCAACAAGTTACGAAAGCACCATTCCTATCATTATTCTAACCAAGTTTCCCTTATTCTCATTTCTTAACCTTTCGCGCTTAATTTCCAGAAAAGCTTCCTTATTTCACTTCTTTCTATGACCCTTTCTTCAAACCTGTAAATTGACCTCATTTTTTCCTCCTACGTATTGCGAACTTGTACTTCCTTTTTCTCCTTACGTATTATTCCCAAAACACCTTTCTTTCTTGAAACCATATACACTTGGCTTTTAGCAACAATTCGAACTACGCCTGTTTTTTTTTCTACTTTATAACCACTCTGCATCACCTCTTCATTTACTACTCACTGTTAAATTCTTATTTCCTACTTTAGGACATTCACATAGCTTCTTTTTTTGCATTTACTAACAACCGCTTTCCTTCATTGCTTCCAGATTTGTTCATTTTCAACTTTTTTTCATTCAACTGATTTACTGAAATTGCTCTTTAAATACTTATCCTTTATTACCTTGTTCACTTAGTTTCTCACTCTTTTCTACCCACTTCCTTTCTATCAGCCTTCCTCTCCATGACAACCCACACTAACTTAAGTTTACATTTATACACAATGATTCGATTAATTTCCAATAAAACTAACCCCCTCCCACTGATTTAACGTCCATCACACAACTTCAACACTTCTTTTTCTTCACCAAACGCAGAAATCAACTCATCTTCTTTTCACTTTGACTACCATGCCTGTTCTACATCAACCCTTGTATTACTTATAGAATACTCATTGTGTTTCGAAGAAAGTATCATCCACTTTCCACACTACTGCTCCCCTCACATAAAATTCCAATCCCTCCTACCATTCTCAATTTTCTCCGACATCCCACCAGCCACCTGTTACCTACCATCCTTTTTTGTCCACCTTCCAACGCAAATTCTAGGTACCCAAAACACAAGCAATCTTTAAGCCCCACATCACTCCCATCCCACAAACATCATGTCAACGATTATCACCAAATATCGCACTTCTCAACATGCCCTCAGGATGGACCATTATGTCACAAAACCACAGCATGACCTTAGACCTTTCAAAAGTATTAAATTTAACCATTAAAATTTAAGTACACACACAAACAAATTCTACCATTGCTCTGTGAACACGGCCACTCGATGATTCTTTCAAAGATTATTCCACTCCAAGGTTAAGTACAAAAATTCCACCGGACCTTCGTCCAAATACTTCACCAGAACTTTCTCCGAAGATCACATAAGCTTCCACGCAAGCAAAATCAATTTCCTAGTACTTCTCAGAACAACCCATTCCCTTGTATTCTCAACGGTTTCGTCTGAATTTCAAATTGTACCAAATACAATCTATAACATTTTCGCTTAACGGCGATCCGACCTTCTCCGAGGCAATGCATTAGCATTGGCCGGCAGGAGTTAGTACAGTAGAGGATAACTAACCAGCTACCACGTCTCTTCAGTCGGCCTTAGCTACCGATCCGCAGCACAATACGCTGCAAGAATATCTTTCTCCCACAATCAACAGGATATAAGGTAGTTGTTTGTAAAAACAAAAGCTGTGGATATGAACCGCCCAAAAGAGCAAGGTGAACATAGGCACGGGAATTGTCATGGGATATTGACCATGAAAACCAAAGCCACCAATGGGAGGATAACTCCATTCGCTTCGAGTGTGATACTCTACCTCTGCTTCCATCTTAAGTCCACCTGGTTAGAGGAGCACCGAACACACGTATGAGTATTCTTGCCATACCCTACATTAGAAGATGCCCCATACAGGGATAATGCAAAATATATTATAATATTTAACTTTAAGTGCACAGTGTACAGCATTTAACTTATTAGAATTTTAATAAATTAACTATATATATAATATATATCAGAATATATAATAATATATATATTATTATATACCTATAACACTATATATACCCTAGTATAATTAAACTATTCCACTAGAAAAATCCATCAGATAAATGATAGTTCCAGAAACTAAAGATAGTTCTAAAAATAATCCTTCCAATAACCGAATGGAAACTTTCATGATTTATTTATTCGGCAGCGGATAACTTTTAAAAGATAACAAATTTTATTAGTCTGTAGACACATTATGGTAAATTTGGTTATTCATTGTGTCATATAGGAAAACCTTATATGAGAATATTTATATGTGGGTGGTAGGTACATTTAGCATACTTACCTAGGCAGGAAACTTGAGAGGGAGTCGGCGCCGAGGAGTATGAATAAACCTAGTGACTTCACACTCTAGGTAGGGAACTTGAAGCAGGGAGGGGGATAGAGGTAGAAAACAGGGGGACTGCACACTAAGATTGGAAAGAAAGTGTTTGATAATAGAGCGAAGCAAATATTAGGAAATACTTAAGACATAGAAGTTACTGTGGAATCTAGCAGTAAACTGGGTACTTTCCAAATGAGGAGGGAACTAAAGAGAGGAAGCAACCAATAATCGTAAATAGCTTGAGGTATCCTAAAGGGAAAAGCCATTGAAAGGTATGTGCATTGTTCCGACCCACCCAACTCTGCTGCCCAAGTGCCGTCTGGACGGCTTCAGCCCGTTTCCCTTCCCTTTTACAAAATATCTCCGCCCCTTCTTCGGGCAAGTCCCGCTCCTATCCGCATTTGCAACCTCGCCAATTTCCGCAAGGCAACTCCTACGCAAAATGACTCGAAACTACGAAAAACCCACCCTTAATTCACTTAGCCCCAAAGAATCCCGTCCATTACTTCTCTGTAAACACAAAAACAATGCTTCCAAACAAAGAACACCAGGGTTGCACACAACGAGTGAGATCGAAATTGATAAGAGTTATGTATATACTCCTCAATACACGATTTGAAAAAAGCTATTTGCCGGTCGACCCGAGTCACTCAACGCGACCATTGCGCCATCGAACAATAAATCCCATGGATGCCGAACAACATTACTTATTTGTGGCGAATCCGACCAGCAACATTGCAGCTGCGCCGCGTGCGAGCGGAGGTTTCTAATTCCTCCCGTTAATTCGTTGGTGAAGCTCCAAACGTGTTACTCTCGCCACCCGTTCACAGCATCACTGGTTTCGATCTGATATAGGGTATCCGGATTATGTTCGTTGGCCCCGCGGTTGACTATCCGCCCCCCCCACACCCGTTTTTGGGGGGCGGAGGGGAAGAAAAAAAAAAACCAAAACCCAACTTTTTTGGGTTTCTGCCCCCGCCCTCTCCGTTTTCCCGACTTCGATCCCTTACGCGATTGAAGCACCTCGGTGCGATTCTTCCTACCGCCCGGACGTCCATCCATTAACAAAACGGACTGCCGGCCTTTAAGCCCAGTTCCCTTCTCGCCGGAGCTGTCCCGTTAATTGGGAGCTGAAGCAACTAACGTGGATTTCCCTTACCCGTCCGTTCCACGGACTCGCCGATGAACTCTTGACGATGGGTCCGAAACCATTCGCTCGACCACGCCGTTTCCGTAAAGCAAGGGCAAAACCTCTCGGGAAATGGTCCCGGCGATCTAAAACGACTGGGACCGGGGCCACTGAACTCGTGAATTCACCAGCGGCATTGACTGATCTCCCTGGCAAGGGGCACAACTCCTCGGGTTTCAGCGGATACTAAAAACGTCCTGGACGGGGCCACTGACTCAGTTGAAATTCACCCGGCCGGACATGTACCTGCTCCTGGCAAGGGCAACTGCATTGTTTCAATGGGTTTCACGCGGTTGGGCACAGGTGGATAGTTACTAACAAGGTAAGTTCGCTCAAGAATTAATTACTTATTTCGTGCCTTGATTGACAAGGGCCTTCCTTCCTTTAAAACTTATTTTTCAATACTATCAGGGACAACAAGAAAAGAACAAGACGATTTCCAAATTATAATTTCAACTGAATACTACGGTCAACTTCACAATAAAACCCGCCAATTTGCGGGGAATCAAGCGCTTAAAAGAACAATAAACGATATTTCAACAAGTAAGATGGGAGTGCCAGTGATACCCCTGCATTGCCCACCCAAAGTGTCCCCTATGGTGCACGACCCACTGCGATATTGCCGGTTTCTCCCTTTCCCTTTTTGTCAAATGGGCAGAGTCTCGATATAACTCTGAGCTTCAGATCTCGTTATTGTCCAGTATGTGGACGACAGGTCAGGTGTTATCAATTCGCGGAACAGCTAGGCCGCTAATGCACGCACTCGTTTTCTGTCGATATTATGAATTCTGCGATGGTTCGCGGAGATTCCTTCAACTAATTTTAGAAGGAGCCCACCATGGCGATAAGATAAGTCTCTTATACAATCAATCCCAGTTTGCTTAATTTTCGAGAATCCTGGAATAGCTTTTAAGAGGATTCCGGAAAACATTAGTTGCAAAGAGTCCCTGATAAGTTAGGCTCAATGAAATTTGCTGTCAGTCAAAGATCCCCCTGATAAAACAGTTCCCCTGCAAAACAAACAATCCACATTCATCACACCGCATATCTAACCGTAAAACTCTTCTCAATAAAAACGCGTCCATAGATTTCCCACTTACCTACCAAGGAAGCTCCGGACCAATTGACCGTCTTACGGGTTTCTTCTCTATCGGCCTCGCTTATACTCAACTCACCATCGTTCCCTGTTATCCAATTTAATCATGGGGCTTCACAGCCTTCACTTTCAGGGTTCACTCAATAATTCCCTATTTGATAAATGTAAGGAAGAAAAGAACTTTTTAATAGTGAAAGGAACAAAGATTAAAAATGATGAAAAAGTAATAAAGATGGAGAATTAAACAAATACTAATAATAATATAAACCCTCAACATTCACTAACATTACTGGTACCTAGTTCAGGATACCTTTTCCCTAAATATAAAAGAAACTCCAATGAGAATAAAATTGGTACCCGAGCAGCGCCCCAGACTGCACATGTGATTGTGAACAGCAATAAGGACCAGATCATTACTAAATGGAATTTGGATGCTGAATACTGCCAAATGTTGGCGTCCCTCAAGGCCTACTAGGCCCAAAATGAGCATTCAACCAGTTCCTTTATGCCGTAAGCTGTTGCATTTAAGATCACTGGAATATTAATAATCCAAGTTGAATTACTCAGGATAGTTAAAGATTAAAAAGTAGATAATTAAACGAATCCTCCAAAAATCCTGACAAGAAAAAAACTAGTGAAACACACAAAATATTTTTGATGAAGACAATTATCTTGAAAAAAGGTTTATTATGAATAAGGTGAAAAATAAATAAACTTAAACATTCCTCTGCTTTTAATTG
>JABUQX010137229.1:0-15333 GCA_015478945.1 Trachelipus rathkii | reverse complement strand
GAAGGTTGTTGTTGTTTATGTTAGACTATGTCGTTGGTATTGCATTAATTTAAAAAGTTTTAAGTTTGTTGACATTTGAGATGGAAGTTGGTGAGATCAATCTCATGAAGGGAATTTCCTGTATGGTTATTGTAGTTTTGATTATTTTTAATTAAAAGATTCAATTATTTTTCTTTGAGTAGTATTTTCTATGGGGATGAGTAATTTAGAGGATGTGGTATTAATTAGGTGATTGTTACTATTTCGGTGGGTAGTTAGGGAGGAAGATTGTTTATCGGTGCGTAAGTCATGGTTATGTTGATATATTCAGATATCGTAATTGTTGGTTTTGCATATGTAAAACTTATTGCAATTGTGACATGGGATTGTGTATATACCGGAATTTTTATTTATATGTATGTTTTTGGGTTTAAGTATATGTTTGAGGGTGAGTAAGTTAGATTTCGTCGTATGTATTTCTGTAGGTATATGTTTTTTAAGAAAGTGTGTGTTGATATTTGGAATGGGTAATATGTTATTGAAGGTTTTTATGTTATTTGTACGATTGATGTGTTTATTTTTGCCTGTTTTTGGGCTTGGAAAATGACATGTTGTGGGTAATTTAGTTTTTTGAATATGTTGATGATTGTATTTATTTCTTTATTTAAATGTATATCATTGCAGATTCTAAAAGCACGAAGGAATAGGTTTGAAAGTACTGCTTTTTTGGTGGAGAAATCATGAAATGAGTGCCAGTATATGTATGAATCGGAGGCTGTAGGTTTTCTGTGTATTTGGTAAGTGGGAAAGTTGTTTTGGGACCAGGATATGAGGAATTATCTAAAATAGGGATCTTGTTGTTTGGCATGCTCAACTTGAATTATTTGTGATGTAATGTATTAATAAAATTAAAAATATTGTTCCTCTTTCCATGGTATTGAGGCGAAAATATCATCTACGTATCGTAGCAAATATGATTGAAAATTGAGGTGGCGGAATATGATATATTTTCCAGGAGCTCCATGTAAATTATTCTTATGGTTGGAGATATTTCAATTTCATCATATTCCCCCTCCCCAATTCTTATATAGTATATATATAATATATATATATATTATATATATATATATATATATATATATATATATATATATATATTAGTTATATATATATATATATAATATATATATATATATATATATATGTATAAGTAATATATATAAAGGCAAAACATATTACTGACCATAATTTATCCACATTATATATACACATGATTAAAGTAACACACTCCTCTTCTAGATAACACCTTACAGACATCCCTACTACTTCATAGTCCCTGTGTGGTGGGGGAGAAAGGAATTGTCCCACATCGTATGTCCTTGCGTGTCGTAGAAGGCGACTACGGGACGGTGGTAGTTGGGTGGCTGCTTACTACTATCTTTCTTGCCAGGAAGCTAGATGCAGCTCGGAGAATGGGTCGTTGATCGCCGTAAACGCACTTCTATCTTCGCGAAAATTGTATGAATTCGTTATGCGGTACATGGAATGTCGAGGATATAAATGTGAGGAGAAAAGGAGAGAGGTGATGGATGTATTTAGAAAGGAGAAGGAGTTGCAATTTTGATGAGTGACCTGTGTACAAAGCTATGGTAGACTTGTGTGTGTGAGTTCCTAGAATTCTTAATGGTTTAAATTTAAGTTCTGAAAAGGTCCAGGTATTTGTTTGTTACGGGGTTGTGACCGTCATGTCCATCTGAGGGAAAGAAAACTTGAGAGAGGTTACGATTTTTTGGGATAATCTAAATGGTTATGTTCTGGATGGGTGAAGTAGGAGCTTTCAGATGATAGTGTTGGGGACCTGAATGGTTGGGAAAGTGAGGCAAAAAAGGGATGGGATCACCGTTTGGTTGTGGGAAAAATGAGAATGGTAGGAAGTTGATTGATTTCTGCTGAAGAGAGAGGATGTGTGTAAGTAATACTTTCTTTAAACACAAGAGTATCCATAAGTATACTAGAGTTGTGTAGGAGAGATGGTATCGAAGTGAAAAGTATGATTGATTTTGTGGTGGTGAAGAAGTAAGATGTTGGAGTTATGTGTTGGATGTTAAATCAGTGAGGGGGTTAGGTATATGGGATTATCGGATCATTTATGTTGTTTCTATGTTAAATTAAATTAGAGAGGGGCTTAGATAGAGAGGTAGATGATTTGATAATCAAGTAGGTAAAAAGTAAGAGTGAGAAGTTAAATGAACAGACAATTAAGGTTAGTCTGTAAGAGCCTCGCCTAGTTAAAACGTTAATGGGAAACAAGTTGATATGAACAAATCTGGGGGCAATGAAGGAAGCAATTGTTAGTAGTTCAAAGGAAGTGTGTGGATGTGCTAAGTAGGAAGTAAGGTTAAAGTGAGTGTTGGAATGAAGAGGTGATGGCAAGTGGTTAAAGGTTAAAAAAGAAGCGTGTTAATGTACTAAAAGCAAATGATGAAGTCTCAAAAGAAAGATACTTGGAATTATATAAGGAGGAAAAAAGAATGATAAAAGTTGCAACGTAGGAAGGAAAAAAAGAGGTAAAGAACAGTTTGGAAGGAGGATTGAATGGGGGACTTATAAGGGAATAGGATGCCTTCTTCTGGAAGGAAGCGCGAAAGGTTAAAGAATGAGAATAAGGCGGAATCTGCCTCTAGAATAATGATAGGGAAAGGTGGCTTTTGTAACTGGATGAAATGGATGTGAAGGGAGTGTGGAAAGAACACTTCGGAAATTCTGCACAATATTACAGTAATGAAGAGGTGATAGTGAATGTTTGTGGGTTTGATGTTGCAAGAAGGAATAGGTATTTTGGTGAGGAGTATTAGGCAAGGAGGAGGTAATGGGTGAGTGAGAAAGTGAAGAATGGTAATCTGCAGGTATTAGATGAAATTATGGTGAAATGATCAAGAACGGAGTCCAGATGGTGATTGATGGATTTGAAGTTGATGTAATAAAGCTGTTTTATGGGGGTAGAGTTCCAAGGTCATTGTAGTGAAAGAGCGGGAAATAGTACCCTTATATAAGGGTGAGGAGAAAAGGGGAATGTAGAAATTTTAAGGGAATAAGTTTATTGAGTGTTGTTAGGGAAGATATATGATGCTCGTATTTTGGTCGAAAGAATGCGTCGAGTGAGCTTAAGGACTGATTGGTGAAAAACAAGGTGCTTTTAGGAGTGGTAGAGGGTGCGTGGATCAAATTTTTACATTGAAACAAATGATTGAGAAAGTGAGTGAGAAGAAGAATAAATGGTATTTAGGTTTTATGGATTTGCAACAGGCGTATGATAGGATTAATAGGAAGCTCTATGGCAGGTGTTAGTGATATATGGTGTTGGTGGTAGGCTTCTGAATGGAATCAAAAGTATGTATGACGATAGTGAGTCGTGTGTAAGAATAAATAGTGTCAATGGTGATTGGTTTAGGATTAATAGCGGAGTGAGACAGGGTTATGTTATGTTCCTTGGATTATTCAATTTGTATATGGATTGGGTTATGAAAGAATTCGAGGTTGGGATGGCAGGAAATGGTGTGTAGAATGATGGAGAATGGAGATGAGTGGAGGGTGCCCTACCTGTGTATATGCGGATAATTTGGTTTTGTGTGGCGAATCTGAAGAGAGTTTGAGAGGATTGGTAGAGAGATTTGTCAGAGTGTGTAAAAGGAGAGGCTTGAAAGTAAACGTGGATAAGAGTAAGGTATGGTTGTGAGTGAGGACAGTCCTCAGTGTGAAGTTATGTTAGATGGTGAGCAGCGGAACAAGTGTCCGAGTTTAATTATTTAGTATATGTTGGATTAGAAGGGAACGGACGATGCAGAGTTTAGTAGGAAAAGTTGGGAATGTCAGGAAGGTGGCTGGTGCAATTAAAAACTTGGTGGATGTAAAGGATTAGTCTTGAGAATGTTGCTAGGGGTCTTACATGAGGGTTATGTTGTTACCCTGGTTATTGTATAGTAGTGAGACTATGGTTGGAATAAGAAGTATAGAATCTAAAGTTCAATGTGGTTCAGATGGACCAATCTTAGTGGTGGCTAGGTGTAGAAGAATTGATAAAATGAGAATGAACGTATAGAGAGTTGTGTTGGTGTGAAGAAAGGGGTAAATGAAGAATAAATGAAAGTACGTTTGAGTGCGTTTGGTTCATGTGAAAGGATGAATGATAGTCGGTTGGTTAAGCGGATGTATAGTGGCGAGTGTGTTGGGAACCGACCGGCTTGGAGACCGAAGAAAAAGTGAGTTGATCCATTTAAATGAATGTTGAAGGAAAGAAATGTTGGAGTTTGGTAAGGCGAGAAGAAAGGTGTATAACAGGAGTGAATGGCGGGGGATTGTGAGGGGGTATGGTTGTGGCCCCCCTGGGCCAAGGGATGAACCCATACTTTGACGATCTACCATAGTGAGGGCCATCCGGCCGGTCCCATGAAGCTCTTAGGGTGTGATTTTCTGACAGCGACGAGTTCTCACTAAATTGTATATAAGGCTTGGCTTTCATTTCGACTTGTCATGTTCTTCTACTGCTTTTCTTTTCCGATAAATGTACGCACCTTACTCCCATTGTTTGGAAAATAGAGGAAGATGAAGAATATATATATATATATATATTATATATATATTATATATATATATATATTATATTATATTATATATATAATATTATATATATATTATAATATATATATATATATTAATAATATAATATATATATATATATTATTATAATATATATATATACCGTCAGATGGGGGAAGGGAATTTTTTATTTGCTAAGCATATTTATTTTTTGATAGAATTATTCAAAAAAGGCCATAATTGTATATAGACAAAATCTTAAACAATATATAATTATTGTAATTTAATTTGATGAAGCGATTAAATAAACTGTCTATTATTGTTTGTAATATTGTCTCTTAAAACTTCAGGTAAAATTTCCAGAAATTTGTAGGGTAAAAACTAAGATAAAAAAAATATTTTTCTAAATAAATGATTGTATCAACATTTCCACACCTCGTTTAGAAACTGCAAAGGTACGTATTCATATAGTTTATTACATTGCATTGTTTATAGTTTTTTAGAAAACACATTTTTAAAAAAGTGGGGTAAAAGGAAATCGAAAAAATAGTAGGTGGGGGAAAAGGGAAATTTGAATTTGTTTAATATAAAACATCTTTCTAAAGTTAAAAAATATAATTATATAATATAACATAGATATAAATAAATATGATATAATTTAAAAAGATATTGATGCAAATACATTATATGATATAAAATAAATTTAAATGAAATAAATACTGTATATATATGGTAAATAAATAAATATAAATAAATAAATAAATAAAATAAAATAAATATATATATAATGATATAAAATAAATATAATAATGATAATCAATATAATTAGCGTAAAATAATGCATTTTATTTTTTTTAGATGCCAAGAAAATATCAAAAAAAGCAAGGATTGAAAAGGCTACAATACACTGAAGATGATGTTGTTAGCGCACTAATTGACATAGACAATGGTACTATGAATATAGCAGAAGCTGCTGCAATGTATGGTATTCCAAAAACAACTCTATGGAAACGTATTAAGGGTAAAGTTAAAACTCCAGGTCAAAGTGGAAGAAGTACAGCTCTTCTTCCCTTTGAGGAAAGAAATATAGCGCAGCATCTTGCGCTACTTGCTGAGTATGGTTTAGGATTTGAGAGAGGAGACCTGAGAGCTTTTATCAAATTTTATTTGGATGAGAATAATATCACAATCAATGTTTTCAAAGACAATTTTCCAGGGCCTGATTGGGTTACGAATTTTTTAGAAAGAAATAGCAACATACTCTCAATTAGAAAAGCACAGAACATAAATAGAAAAAGAGCAGGTATCACTGTTGAGGAAGTGGGTAAATATTTTGATCGCCTCCACAATACATTGTTCAATGTTGACCCAGGCAACATTGTCAACTATGACGAAACTAATAACAGATGATCCTGGAGTAAAAGAGATCATATGTGGGAAGGGAAGAAGAGTTGAAAATGTGCTTAACACCTCGAAAACATCAATAAGCATTATGTTTGCATCAACAGCTTTGGGAGATATGCTTCCTCCTTATGTTGTCTACAAGGATGAAAGGTTAGTAGACTCGCACATTATTGGTGGTCCCCACAAATGCAAATATAATGTGTCGAAAAGTGGCTGGTTTGAGGGGAATATTTTTTTGGATTATATAAGATCAATAGTAATACATTTGAATTTCATTTACCTGAAACCCAAAAAAAGGTACTAATAAGAGACAATTTGTCATCCCACATGTCTTTGCAAGCTGTGGAGTTATGTGAGGAGTATAATATCAAATTGGTGTTTCTGCCACCCAATTCCACACACCTGTTGCAACCACTTGATGTTGCAGTTTTCACCCTCTCAAACTAGAGTGGAAAAAAAGTTTTACAGCAGTTTGAAGGTGATGGCAAAAACGTTACCACCTTACCCAAAAACAAATTTCCAGGGTTACTTCTAAAGTTATTGGAAGCTGTGAAGCCAAATTGGAAAAGTAATGTGATGTCTGGGTTTCAAAGCTATGGAATCTATCCTTTGAATAAAGAGAAAGTGTTAGCGAAAGTCAGCAAATAATCACCAACTAAAAGATATGAGGAAACAAATGTTAGTCCAAAATTTGTAGATTATATCAAAAAAGTCAGGTTTGAAAATGTGGAAATAAGACACAGGAAAAGGGGTCGTAAAATTAATGTTGAAGCAGGGCATGCAGTTTCATTAGAGGATTTCCAGCAGGCAGGGCCAAGTCATCATAGACATACTGAAATGGACTTATTGGAGCCTGAATGTGAAGAATATAGACCTGTGTTGCAAGATAAAGAAACCCCAAACCTAGAAGTATTAGTTACCAGTATATGTGAGAGCCCAAAGTTGCAGGAGTATGTGCTTGTGCAGTTTGAAATCAGTAGAAAAAGTGTAACTGCTATATATATGTTAAGAAGAATTTTAGCTATAGGCGAAAATAACACCTACAAATAATTTGATTTGCATTTGTTATATGTTTGATGTGAAATGATAAAATAAAACGACAGAAGTCAAATTTCTAGAAAAAGACGGAGGTAGTGTTGTAAAGTACAAGAAAGGGTGTCTGGGCTTTAAGGAGCCCGAAAACGAGGACATAAGTGTCATTGACCAGAACCAAATTGTAAAAAAATTAATTCCTAGGGACTTCAGGAGAGGAATATTTTATTTCAATTTAGATTTAGAAAGGTACCCTAGCATAAATATTAGATATATAAATATACTGTAAATATATATATATATATATATATATATATATATATATATATATATATATATATATATATATATATATATATATATATATATATATATATATATATATATATATATATATATATATATATATATATATATATATATATATATATATATATATATATTATAACATAAAAACTAGAATTTTTTTTACCCCATGCCAATTTCCTTTTACCCCAGATGAAATTTGCTATACCTCATTTTAAAAATTCTTTAAAAATGTATAAAAGGTTTATTTTCTTTTCTTTTTCTAAAAACCTTTCCCCAATTTCATAACGGTTGCCATTATGAAAATATAGCACATTTTCTAAACTTACCCGTTTTACCCACCGAAACCAGTTTTCCCCCATTTGACGGTATATATATATATATATATATATATATATATATATATATATATATATATATATATATATATATATATATATATATATATATATATATATATATATATACCTATATATATATATATATATATATATATATATATATATATATATATATATATATATATATATATATATATATATATATATATATATATATATATATATATATATATATATATATATATATATATATATATATATATATATATATATATATATATATATATATATATATATATATATATATATATATATATATATATATTTTTTTATAATATATATATATATATATATATATATATATATATTTTTTTTATTTTTTTTTTTTTTTTTTTGAAATATTTTTATTCTTTATAAAAAGTTAGCCGCGTAAATTTGGGTATTCAATTATTAGTAAATTTTATAATTCCTTTAACTTCAAAAGATGTTTTATAAATAAATAATCTTATTTTTAAGACATTTCCTAAAAGTATTTTAAATTTCTTTTGCTTTATATTTTTCATTTCTGTTTTCTACAGAGCCTCATTGGTGTCGCTGATCAAGGTGAACAAGGTTCCAAAGTGAAAAGTTCCGGAATCAAACCTTTAACGTCAGCAACTTCTGATCAAGTCATTGAAGAGAATTGTCAGGATTACCTTAGTTGCAGATATTGTAATTTTACTTTTGAAAACAAAGATGAGTTGACGAGCCATTTAAAGACACATAAGAAAAGTAAGTTTAAGTGTGCCCATTGCAGTTATGAATGTAATCACAAAGGTAACTTAAAAGCTCATCTGCTAACTCACAGCAATTCGAAATTATTTAAATGTTCTGAGTGCAGCTATGAATGTAATCGGAAAGATAGCTTAAAAATTCATTTGTTAACTCACAGCAATTCGAAATTATTTAAATGTTTTGAGTGCAGCTATAAATGTAATCACAAAGGTAGCTTAAAAATTCATTTGCTAACTCACAGCAATTCGAAATTACTAAATGTTCAGTGCAGCTATGGATAATCCCACAAGGTAGCTTAAATTCATCTAACTCTGCAATTCAATTATTTAAATGTTCGAGTGCAGCTATGAATGTAAATCACAAAGAGTAGCTTCAAAAAATTCATCTGCTAACTCACAGCAATTCGAAATTATTTAAATGTTCTGAGTGCAGCTGAATGTAATCACAAAGGTAACAAAAATTCATCTTAACTAACTCACAGCAATTCGAAATTATTTAAATGTTCTGAGTGCAGCTATGAATGTAATCGGAAAGGAGACTTAAAAATTCGACGCGGGGGGGCCCAGGGAGACACGGTGAGGCGGAAGATATACCGCCCCAGATGTGTCTTCCTGCGAAAAGGCAGTAGACATGAAGCCACAATATGTGGTGGATATTACTGGAAACTATCCATGGCAGGAAAAAATAAAAATATTAAGTGCCAGGAACTCGGAAGACCTGGTGCCGGCCCTACCTCATTTTTAGAGGGAGATGAGGGGGGACGGAGCTCTGATGAGCAAATCAAATTATCCCTCCCCGGAAATAGAAAAAATACACCAGTAAGGTGTGGGATTTTAACACCTAATACCCCACTTCCACCTGATGAATCGTCAGAGAGGCCTAAGACTTCTCCCGACTCATCAAAACAACCAAAAATCCAAAAAAAAAGATGCAACCCCTACAACCGTAGAGGTGGTGATAGATTGGAATATACGGTGGAAGAAAAAAAAGAGATATTCTGGTGCGTAACATACGGAAGACACAAGATGTTCCCAAAAAAAGGAACAACTAAACGAACGAGAAATATGTTGGAACAACGAGGTGAAATAGATAAAATCAAACTGGAAAGAATACCGGATGCGAGATTTGCCAGTATTGCAACCAATATAAATAATAAAAAGACCCCGATAACACACGAACAGATAAAACAAATCGAGGAGGAAGTAGATCAATACGTGGAGAAGATGAACAAAGTGGAGGAAGAAGGTGAATGGGAATGGACAAAGGAAAAGAACGAATACTTAATGGAAAGCTACTACATAGGTATGTTAATACCCGAAAAGGAAGGTAAAACGGACTTCTGGAAATATGTTGTGGATAATGAAATAATTGGTGCAAATGATGTAATGGAATATGAGTTTAATAAGAAATATACGGGGGTAGAAAGAAGGAAACTGATCGCCCAAAAACAGGCCATCATCAACTTTAATAAAGAAAGGAATCAAGGAGCAATAAAAAAAAGAAAAGCTACGTTACCTACAAATGAAGACCTGAAGGAAATAGAACGTAGAGCAAAGGAGAGAATTAAGAATGAAATTCAGATTACACCAGAAATGATCGGAGATATTAAACAGAAAAGTAAAGAGACACTATATCAAGGGAATAGAATAAAAACTGGAAAAAATACAGAAAAAAGTTTAGAAGAACAAAATAAAATGACAGATAATGAAGACTTAATAGATGGGGAGTTGGATGAGACAGAAATAGTAGGAGAAGAAATATCAGAGGCTGCTGAAATCCTAAACAAAGAAATAATGAACAGAACAGATAGTGAAAGTAATAATGATTCAGATACAGGAAGCCACTATGAAGAAACAGAGGAACAAGGTGATGAAGAGATTATTGAAAATGATAGAAATGAAAACGGAGATAGAATGCAGGAGGAAGAAGAGATGATAAACAAAATAGCACACTATAGAGATGAAGATATTATACCAACATGGAAGATAGAAAAGGAATAAATAAAATAGATAATTGGATGAAAATAAATAAATATGCCGGGATAGCAAACAGGGTATTACCAAGATTACTACCTGAGAGATGCGATATCTCAGAAGTGAACAGGTTATATTATGCAACAGCAAGAGCAATAACAGATTTGATGGGAGGGAAAATATTTGAAAAAAATAGATCAAATGGAAGAAAGAAGGAACAAAAACCGTCATGGGAAATTAGATTAGAGAGAGACATAGCGAGACTTAGAAAAGAAATATCACTGATAAAAGAATACGAAGAAGGAAACATCACAATGGAAAGTAAAATCAGACAGGCACAAAATATGATAAGAAGAAGCAGAGGCAGAAATCGAGTAACACACGCAATCAGCAGCAGAAAACTAGAATTAGCAGCAAAAGCAAAAAGATTAAGCTCATACAAGAAAGAAGAACAAAGAAAAAGACAAAACAAAATGTACCAGACAGATAAAGGAAAGTTCTATAGAGAGTTGAGAGGTGAAAATATAAAAGTTGATAAACCACCTGAAAGAGACAGACTTGATGCATTTTGGAGGAGTATATATGAAGACCAACGAACACATAATGAAGAGGCGGAATGGATAGAAACAACAAGAAGGAATCCCCAAATAGAAGAAATTAATGAGATGGAATTTGAACCACTAACCGAAAGGGAAGTGATGGAAATGATACGACGTACCAGTAACTGGAAAACACCTGGACCAGACATGGTGCAAAACATATGGTTAAAAAAAATCACAGTACTAAGAGAACCTTTAACAAAGTGCTTCAACAGAATTCTGAACGGAACAGCTGAAATACCCGAGTGGATGACCAAAGGAGAAACAGTCCTTATCCCTAAAACAGGGGAAACACAAAACCCAGGGAAATATAGACCAATTACTTGTCTACCAACTATATACAAAATATTAACAGCAATTATTACAGAAAGAATATACAAACATACAATAGAAAATAATATAATAGCAGAAGAACAAAAAGGATGCAGTAAAGGAAGTCACGGGACAAAAGACCAATTATTAATAAATAAAATGATCCTAGAAGACAGCAGGCAAAGACAGAAGAACTTAAGCATGACTTGGATTGACTATAAGAAAGCTTATGATAGTGTGCCGCACTCATGGATCAAAGAGGTATTAAAAATCTATAAAATCAATAATAAGATAAGAGAGTTTATGGAAAAAGTGATGCAAATATGGAAGATCAATATTAAACTACATCACGAAAATGGTACGATACAAATAAATGATGTAAAAATAAGGAGAGGAATATTCCAAGGGGATTCCTTATCCCCATTGCTGTTTGTACTATCGTTGAACCCACTGAGTTCATTGATAAATAACTTGCATAATGGATATAGAATAGGATCAAGAAATGAAAAGAAAGGAAAAAACATCTCGCATTTATTTTACATGGATGACATCAAACTATACTCCCCAAACAAACAACAAACAATTGAACAGATAGAGGTAGTTAAGAAGTTTTCAAGTGATATACAAATGGAGTTCGGACTAGATAAATGTGCGTTTCTGGAGTTGAAGAAAGGAAAAAGAATTGACAGTGGAAATATCAGAATAGAAGACCAGATCATTAGACAACTAGAACAGGAAGACACCTATAAGTATCTCGGGATAGAAGAAAATGAAAAAATAGAACATAAGAAAATGAAGGAAAAGCTGATGAAGGAATATGAGAAGAGACTGAAACTAATATTGAAATCTGAATTAAAATGCAAATTTAAGATCGAAGCAGTAAGAACATTGGCAGTACCAGTACTATCGTACGGGTTTGGAATAATTGATTGGTTCCAAGAAGATTTAAACAAACTAGATATCAAGACGAGAAAAATGCTCCACGCCCATAAATTGACATATAAGAACCAATGCCTGGCAAGAATGTATGTCCCCAGGGATCAAGGTGGAATGGGACTTCAGGAAATAGATGCAATATATAGAGAGGAAGTGATTGGATTAACAACCTATATTGAAGAAAGTGATAGTAAATTCATCAGATGGGTGAAGGAGCACGAAACAGGGAAAGCGATGAGAACATCTTTAACAGCCAAAAAAAGAGATTACCTACGGAAGTATGATATCCCTAACGACGATCCAACAACAGAAGGAATGACAAAGAAAGAAAAGATGAAACACCTAAGAAATGAGCACAGAAAAGCAAGAAGAAAAAAACATGAAAATAATTGGAAGGAGCACGCATTTGCAAAGGAATACAAAAATATTATAGAACAGGTGTATATAGATAAAGAAAAATCGATAGAAGCAGTATGCAGGGGTAATCTAAGAAAAGAAGATGAGAGAACAATTGTAGGGGCACAAGACTTAGCATTACGAACCAATTGGTTCAAGAGAGAGATAGAGAAAGAGAATATATCCAACAAATGCCGAATGTGTAAAGTATCACCGGAAACAGTTAGCCATATATTATCAAGCTGTGACACACTCCTCCAACGCAAGACATACACCGAAAGACATAATACAATATGCAAACTAATCCATTTTAGAATTTGTGAAAAATACAAAATACCAATAGAAGCATCCAAATACTGGGAACACAACCCAAACGCAATAGAAGAAAATAACCACGCGCTAATACTATACGACTATAGCATTCCCACAGATGTACCTATAACACATAACAAGCCGGATATAGTTGTAAAAGATAAAAGAGAAAGAAAGGCATACATTATAGAGATAGGGATACCATGGGACGGCAGAGTATCAGCATATGAAAGGCAAAAGGAAATGAAGTACGAACGACTGAAATACTCATTACAAGGAATGTGGAATGACATTGATAGAGCAGAGGTTATCCCTGTGATAATTGGAAGCATGGGAGTAATTAAAAAAAGCTTAAAACAATATATTGAAAGACTACCGGTGGAAGTAACAACGTTGGAGATGAGCTCCATTATAATACGACAGAGCGCCAGAATACTGAGAATGGTTCTTGGTTGTTAAAGAACCTGCCGGGACAACCATATGCGCTTAGGCCCGAGGTTCGGGCCCGCGCATTAAATGGTAACCCTTAAGAAAGGTGAAATAAAAAAAAAAAAAAAAAAAAAAAAATTCGAAATTATTTAAATGTTGTGAGTGATAAAAAAAAGCTTAAATCATTATTATCAAGACGAGAAAAATGCTCCACGCCCATAAATTGACATATAAGAACCAATGCCTGGCAAGAATGTATGTCCCCAGGGATCAAGGTGGAATGGGACTTCAGGAAATAGATGCAATATATAGAGAGGAAGTGATTGGATTAACAACCTATATTGAAGAAAGTGATAGTAAATTCATCAGATGGGTGAAGGAGCACGAAACAGGGAAAGCGATGAGAACATCTTTAACAGCCAAAAAAAGAGATTACCTACGGAAGTATGATATCCCTAACGACGATCCAACAACAGAAGGAATGACAAAGAAAGAAAAGATGAAACACCTAAGAAATGAGCACAGAAAAGCAAGAAGAAAAAAACATGAAAATAATTGGAAGGAGCACGCATTTGCAAAGGAATACAAAAATATTATAGAACAGGTGTATATAGATAAAGAAAAATCGATAGAAGCAGTATGCAGGGGTAATCTAAGAAAAGAAGATGAGAGAACAATTGTAGGGGCACAAGACTTAGCATTACGAACCAATTGGTTCAAGAGAGAGATAGAGAAAGAGAATATATCCAACAAATGCCGAATGTGTAAAGTATCACCGGAAACAGTTAGCCATATATTATCAAGCTGTGACACACTCCTCCAACGCAAGACATACACCGAAAGACATAATACAATATGCAAACTAATCCATTTTAGAATTTGTGAAAAATACAAAATACCAATAGAAGCATCCAAATACTGGGAACACAACCCAAACGCAATAGAAGAAAATAACCACGCGCTAATACTATACGACTATAGCATTCCCACAGATGTACCTATAACACATAACAAGCCGGATATAGTTGTAAAAGATAAAAGAGAAAGAAAGGCATACATTATAGAGATAGGGATACCATGGGACGGCAGAGTATCAGCATATGAAAGGCAAAAGGAAATGAAGTACGAACGACTGAAATACTCATTACAAGGAATGTGGAATGACATTGATAGAGCAGAGGTTATCCCTGTGATAATTGGAAGCATGGGAGTAATTAAAAAAAGCTTAAACCAATATATTGAAAGACTACCGGTGGAAGTAACAACGTTGGAGATGAGCTCCATTATAATACGACAGAGCGCCAGAATACTGAGAATGGTTCTTGGTTGTTAAAGAACCTGCCGGGACAACCATATGCGCTTAGGCCCGAGGTTCGGGCCCGCGCATTAAATGGTAACCCTTAAGAAAGGTGAAATAAAAAAAAAAAAAAAAAAATCGAAATTATTTAAATGTTCTGAGTGCAGCTATGAATGTAATTATAAAAGTAACTTAAAAACTCATCTGTTAACTCACAGCAATTCGAAATTATTTAAATGTTCTGAGTGCAGCTATGAATGTAATCACAAAGGTAACTTAAAAATTCATCTGCTAACTCACAGCAATTCTCCCCGGAGAACTGTCTGCGTTGTCGACGCGGGGGGGCCCAGGGAGACACGGTGAGGCGGAAGATATACCGCCCCAGATGTGTCTTCCTGCGAAAAGGCAGTAGACATGAAGCCACAATATGTGGTGGATATTACTGGAAACTATCCATGGCAGGAAAAAATAAAAATATTAAGTGCCAGGAACTCGGAAGACCTGGTGCCGGCCCTACCTCATTTTTAGAGGGAGATGAGGGGGGACGGAGCTCTGATGAGCAAATCAAATTATCCCTCCCCGGAAATAGAAAAAATACACCAGTAAGGTGTGGGATTTTAACACCTAATACCCCACTTCCACCTGAT
>JABUQX010137228.1:15000-31383 GCA_015478945.1 Trachelipus rathkii | reverse complement strand
TATATATATATATATATATATATATATATATACATATATAGATGTATTATATATATTTGTATCTATATAATGAACGGGGACTAGCCCAAATGGTTGACAGAAAATTGGGTAGACAGGAAAATGGGCGACACAACATCAAAAAAATTTCCTGTACAGTCCGCCGCAGGCGTTAGGATAGGTTAGGTCAGAGTTAGGTTAGGTAAGGCAGGTTAGGTTAGGCTAGGTTGTGTTGTGGTTATTAGTTGTGTTGACTCAATAACAGAAGAAGAAGTTAGGTTAGGTTAGGTTAGGTTAGGTTAGGTTAGGTTATTAAGTTAGGTTAGGTTAGGTTTTGTTGGATTAGTTAGAGAAACTCTACATAACCAGATTTTTTTTTTTATTTATTTTTTTTCTTCTGGCAAATGTCGACCCTTTTTCCTGTCAACCAATTTTCCTGTCGACCATTTCGGTATAGGTCTCAATGAAAGACATTTGTCAATGTTCGTTCCTTATTTTATTATTTTTTTAAAATTGTTTTCATTTCTTTTCCTTTTATTCATTTTCAAGCATCATTTTCATCAATTTCACTGCATAACTTATTCGTTGTTTGAGGTTTTTATATCAAAGATCTTGCAGAAATTATGTAATATTTGTTACATTTCACCTTTTTGTAACATTTGTAACATTAGTAACATATTTGTGACATTTCAGAAATTCTGTAATATTTGTAACATTTCACCTTTTTGTAACATTTGTAACATATTTGTAACATTTCAGAAATTCTGTAATATATGTAACATTTCAGAAATTCTGTAATATTAGTAACATTTCACTTTTTTGTAACATTATTAACATTTGTAACATTTCAGGAATTCTGTAATATATGTAACATTTCACCTTTTTGTAACATTTGTAACATTAGTAACATATTTGTAACATTTCAGAAATTCTGCAATATTTGTAACATTTCACCTTTTTGTATCATTTGTAACATTTCAGAAATTCTGTAATATTTGTAACATTTCACCATTTTGTAACATTTGTAATAGTAACACATTTGTATCTCTCACAAATTCTGTAAAATTTGTAACATTTCACTTTTTTGTAACATTAGTAACATATTTGTAACATTTCAGCAATTCTGTAATACTTTCAACTTCACATTTTATAACATTTGTAACATTTGTAACATTAGTAACATATTTGTAACATTTCAGAAATTCTGTAATATTTGTAACATTTCACTTTTTTGTAACATTATTAACATTTGTAACATTTCAGGAATTCTGTAATATATGTAACATTTCACCTTTTTGTAACATTTGTAACATTAGTAACATATTTGTAACATTTCAGAAAATCGGCAATATTTGTAACATTTCACCTTTTTGTATCATTTGTAACATTTCAGAAATTCTGTAATATTTGTAACATTTCACCATTTTGTAACATTTGTAACATTAGTAACATATTTGTAACATTTCAGAAATTCTGTAATATTTGTAACATTTCCCTTTTTTGTAACATTATTAACATTTGTAACATTTCAGGAATTCTGTAATATATGTAACATTTCACCTTTTTGTAACATTTGTAACATTAGTAACATATTTGTAACATTTCAGAAATTCTGCAATATTTGTAACATTTCACCTTTTTGTAATACCATTTGTAACATTTCAGAAATTCTGTAATATTTGTAACATTTCACCATTTTGTAACATTTGTAATAGTAACACATTTGTACCATTCACAAATTCTGTAAAATTTGTAACATTTCACTTTTTTGTAACATTAGTAACATATTTGTAACATTTCAGCTATTCTGTAATACTTTCAACTTCACATTTTATAACATTTGTAACATTTGTAACATTAGTAACAAATTTGTAACATTTCAGAAATTTTGTAATATTTGTAACATTTCATCTTTTTGTAACACTTGTAACATTAGTAACATATTTGTAACATTTCAGAAATTCTGTAATATTTGAAACATTTCACTTTTTTGTAACATTATTACCATTTGTAACATTTCAGAAATTCTGTAATATATGTAACATTTTACCTTTTTGTAACATTTATAAGGTGATGAAACATATTTAAACATTTCTTTCAACCTTTAAAATATTTTGAAATTATTTTAAATACATTCCTCCATTTTGTAACATTTGTAATAGTAACACATTTGTCCCATTCACAAATTCTGTAAAATTTGTAACATTTCACCTTTTTGTAACATTAGCAACATATATGTAACATTTCAGAAAATCTGTAATATTTGTAACATTTCACCTTTTTGTAACATTTGTAACATTAGTAACATATTTGTACCATTCAGAAATTCTGCAATATTTGTAACATTTCACCTTTTTGTAACATATGTAACATTAGTAACATATTTGTAACATGTCAGAAATTCTGTAATATTTGTAACATTTCACCTTTTTGTAACATTTGTAACAGTAACATATTTGTACCATTCAGAAATTCTTTAAAATTTGTAACATTTCACCATTTTGTAACATTAGTAACATATTTGTAACATTTCAGAAATTCTGTAATATTTGTAACATTTGTAACATTCTGTAATATTTGTAACATTGGTAACATATTTGTAACATTTCACCTTTTTGTAACATTTGTAACATCTCAGAAATATATGTTTTCCCCATTTCAATTAAAAATATTTGAAACATTAGTAACATATTTGTAACCTTTCAGAAATTCTGTAATATTACCTTTGTAACATTTTACACATTAGCAACATATTTGTAACATTTCAGAAATTCTGTAATATTTGTAACATTGTAATATTAGTAAGATATTTGTACCATTCAGAAATTCTGTAAAATTTGTAACATTTCACCTTTTTGTAACATTAGTAACATATTTGCAACATTTCAGAGATTCTGTAATATTTGTACCATTTCATCTTTTCATAACATTTGTAACATTAGTAATATATTTGTAATATTTCAGAAATTCTGTAATATTTGTAACATTTCACCTTTTTTAACATTTGTAACATTAGTAACATATTTGTAACATTTCAGAAATTCTGTAATATCTGTAACATTTCACCTTTTTGTAATATTTGTAACAGTAACATATTTGTACCATTCAGAAATTCTGTAAAATTTGTAACATTTCACCTTTTTGTAACATTAGTAACATATTTGTAACATTTCAGAAATTCTGTAATATTTGTAACATTTCACCTTTTTGTAACATTTGTAACATTAGTAACATATTTGTAATATTTCAGAAATTCTGTAATATTTGTAACATTTGTAACATTAGTAACACAGAGTCGCAATGCAATGGCCCGGGTTCGATCCCTAGTCCGGATCCTAGGTAGAAATTACCTAGAGAAGTTCCCCTCCTAGAATAGGGCTATGCCCGTGAGGAGTGAACTTGAAAAAAAAATGTCCATCCCACAGGTTGATGAGGTTCTCTGGGAAGTCCTAGAGATGTTGCATCCGGGTTTTCTGAAGTCCTTAAATAGAGTCTTAATTACGGCTTGATAAAATGTTTTGATATACCTCTACGTATTTTCAAAAACGAAAACTCGGCAACTGATCTAAAATTCACCTGAACCTGTTCCTCTATTTAGTTTAATTTAGGATTGGCCGATGCACTGGGTGTGGTGCAGTACTGTGTGTTGTTCGATCATTTTATGGGGTGCGACACACGATTGCAGTGGTCCTGTGCAGTGCGATGAGTGGTGCACTCACTCTGTTACGGTGTGGTGTGGTGCTATGCGATGAGGAAAATTCAGGTGCTTGGCCAACTCTAGTTCAATAGTATTTTAAATTGTAGAATTGGGGGTCTTCCATTGGTTTGCGAATATCAGTCTCAACAAAGATTCCGACTTAGTTTTCTCCCTAATGATTTTCGATTTGAAAATACACCATGAAAAAAACGTTCCTGTGGCAAAAGATTTTTTCAATTTCAAAACTGAACCAAGGACATACGTTGTGTTCTTGACAGGTTCAAATCCCTCATCAAATAATTGACCACTTCTAGCGAGAGAAACTACTTAGTAGTTCCAGGTTTGTTGGGAATCTAGGAACCATCTTCATCTGTTAAACCTTTATCAGTTGCACTTCAGTTCTCATATCATTAGGAAGAAAAACTGGAGTGTCATTCCCTTGTGAAACAAGACTCATAGTTGATTGGATAGTGGGGTATACTGTTATTTTCATTTTCACCCTTATTCCCATTAACCTTAATGATACAAAAGTAATAATCATCAAAATGAATTTTGGACTCAAACTACTCTAATTAAAAAAGCAAATACGCCTTTTATTTGCTTATTATATGAAACCCTTTATTATATTTCTAAACATTTGATTATAATTTTATTTAATTTTGTTTCTTTTGTTTTTGTTGTTTTTTTGTATTATGACAACACATTTTCTATTACTATATATTTCCCCCTTTTCACTTTTTTGTAACATATTTGTAACATTTCAGAAATTCTATAATATTTGTAACATTTCACCTTTTTGTAACATTAGTAACAAATTTGTAACATTTCAGAAATTATGTAATATTTGGAGCATTTAACCTTTTTGTAACATTAGTACCATATTTGTAATATTTCAGAAATTCTGTAATATGTGTAACTTTTCACCTTTTAGTAACATTAGTAACATTTGTGACATTTCAGAAATTCTGTAATATTTGTAACATTTGAACTTTTTGTAACATTAGGAACATATTTATAACATTTCAGAAATTCTGTAATATTTGTAACATTACACCTTTATGTAACATTAGTAACATATTTGTAACATTTCAGAAATTCAGTAATATTTGTAACATTTCACCTTTTGGTAACATTTCAGAAATTCTGTAATATTTGTAGCATTTTACCTTTTTGTAACTTTAGTAACACATTGGTAACATTTCAGAAATTCTGAAATATTTGTAACATTTCACCTTTTTGTAACATTATTAACATATTTGTAACATTAGTAGCATATTTGTAACATTTCAGAACTTCTGCAATATTTGTAACATTTCACCTTTTTGTAACATTAGTAACATATTTGTAACATTTCAGAAATTCTGTAATATTTGTAACATTTCACCTTTTTATGTAACAGTAACATATTAAATCATTCAGAAATTTTTAAAATTTGTAATATTTCACCATTTTTATTATAAAAGCTATTGTAACATTTCAGAAATTCTGTAATATTTGTAACATTTGTAACATTCTGTAATATTTGTAACATTGGTAACATATTTGTAACATTTCACCTTTTTGTAACATTTGTAACATTTCAGAAATTCTGTAATATTTGTAACATTTCACCTTTTTGTAACATTTGTAACATTAGTAACATATTTGTAACCTTTCAGAAATTCTGTAATATTTGTAACATTTCACCTTTTTGTAACATTTTAACATTAGCAACATATTTGTAACATTTCAGAAATTCTGTAATATTTGTAACATTGTAATATTAGTAAGATATTTGTACCATTCAGAAATTCTGTAAAATTTGTAACATTTCACCTTTTTGTAACATTAGTAACATATTTGCAACATTTCAGAGATTCTGTAATATTTGTACCATTTCATCTTTTCATAACATTTGTAACATTAGTAATATATTTGTAATATTTCAGAAATTCTGTAATATTTGTAACATTTCACCTTTTTTAACATTTGTAACATTAGTAACATATTTGTAACATTTCAGAAATTCTGTAATATCTGTAACATTTCACCTTTTTGTAATATTTGTAACAGTAACATATTTGTACCATTCACAAATTCTGTAAAATTTGTAACATTTCACCTTTTTGTAACATTAGCAACATATTTGTAACATTTCAGAAATTCTGTAATATATGTAACATTTCACCTTTTTGTAACATTTGTAACATTAGTAACATATTTGTAATATTTCAGAAATTCTGTAATATTTGTAACATTTGTAACATTAGTAACATATTTGTAACATTTCAGAAATTCTGTAGTTTTTGTAGCATTTCACCTTTTTGTAACATTTGTCACAGTAACATATTTGTACCATTCAGAAATTCTGTAAAATTTGTAACATTTCACCTTTTTGTAACATTAGTAACATATTTGCAACATTTCAGAAATTCAGTAATATTTGTAACATTTCACATTTCCTGGCACATCCTCTCCATTTTATTTATGTACTAAAGAAATATTTAACCATGTAGCTGTTGCTGTGGCTCAATCAGGAGGTACAGAGTCGCAATGCAATGGCCCGGGTTCGATCCCTAGTCCGGATTCCTAGGTAGAAATTACCTAAAGAAGTTCCCCTCATAGAATAGGCTTATTGCCCGGTGAGGGGGGGTGCGAGTGAACTTGAAAAAAATAAAATGTCCGATCCCACAGGTTGACGAAGTGTCGTCATGGATAGTCCTAGAAGATGTTTGGGCATTCCAGGTTTTTCTGAAGTCCTAAATAGCCTTAATTATCGGCATTGATATAAATGTTTTTTTTGATTATACCTCTACGTATTTTTTGCAAAAACGAAAACTCGGCAACTGATTAAAATTCATGACCGTGAAACCTTTCCTCTATTTAGTTATTAATTTAGATTAGGCCGATGCACTGTGTGTGGTGGAGTTATGTGTGTTGTTCGATCATTTATGCGTGTGCGACACACGATTGCAGTGGTCCTGTGCAGTGCGATGAGTGGTGCACTCACTCTGTTACGGTGTGGTGTGGTGCTATGCGATGAGGAAAATTCAGGTGCTTGGCCAACTCTAGTTCAATAGTATTTTAAATTGTAGAATTGGGGGTCTTCCATTGGTTTGCGAATATCAGTCTCAACAAAGATTCCGACTTAGTTTTCTCCCTAATGATTTTCGATTTGAAAATACACCATGAAAAAAACGTTCCTGTTGCAAAAGATTTTTCAATTTCAAAACTGAACCAAGGACATACGTTGTGTTCTTGACAGGTTCAAATCCCTCATCAAATAATTGACCACTTCTAGCGAGAGAAACTACTTAGTAGTTCCAGGTTTGTTGGGAATCTAGGAACCATCTTCATCTGTTAAACCTTTATCAGTTGCACTTCAGTTCTCATATCATTAGGAAGAAAAACTGGAGTGTCATTCCCTTGTGAAACAAGACTCATAGTTGATTGGATACTGGGGTATACTGTTATTTTCATTTTCACCCTTATTCCCATTAACCTTAATGATACAAAAGTAATAATCATCAAAATGAATTTTGGACTCAAACTACTCTAATTAAAAAAGCAAATACGCCTTTTATTTGCTTATTATATGAAACCCTTTATTATATTTCTAAACATTTGATTATAATTTTATTTAATTTTGTTTCTTTTGTTTTTGTTGTTTTTTTGTATTATGACAACACATTTTCTATTACTATATATTTCCCCCTTTTCACTTTTTTGTAACATTAGTAACATATTTGTAACATTTCAGAAATTCTATAATATTTGTAACATTTCACCTTTTTGTAACATTAGTAACATATTTGTAACATTTCAGAAATTATGTAATATTTGTAGCATTTAACCTTTTTGTAACATTAGTACCATATTTGTAATATTTCAGAAATTCTGTAATATTTGTAACTTTTCACCTTTTTGTAACATTAGTAACATTTGTAACATTTCAGAAATTCTGTAATATTTGTAACATTTGAACTTTTTGTAACATTAGGAACATATTTGTAACATTTCAGAAATTCTGTAATATTTGTAACATTTCACCTTTATGTAACATTAGTAACATATTTGTAACATTTCAGAAATCAGTAATATTTGTAACATTTCACCTTTTGGTAACATTTCAGAAATTCTGTAATATTTGTAGCATTTTACCTTTTTGTAACTTTAGTAACACATTGGTAACATTTCAGAAATTCTGAAATATTTGTAACATTTCACCTTTTTGTAACATTATTAATATATTTGTAACATTAGTAACATATTTGTAACATTTCAGAACTTCTGTAATATTTGTAACATTTCACCTTTTTGTAACATTAGTAACATATTTGTAACATTTCAGAAATTCTGTAATATTTGTAACATTTCACCTTTTTGTAACATTAGTAACATAATTGTAACATTTCAGAAATTCTGCAATATTTGTAACATCTCACCTTTTTGAGACATTAGTAACATATTTGTAACATTTCAGAAATTCTGTAATATTTGTAACATTTCACCTTTTTGTAACATTAGTAACATATTTGTAACCTTTCAGAAATTCTGTAATATTTGTAACATTTCACCTTTTTGTAACATTTTAACATTAGCAACATATTTGTAAATTCTATAATATTTGTAACATTTCACCTTTTTGTAACATTAGTAACATATTTGTAACATTTCAGAAATTCTGTAATATTTGTAACATTTCACCTTTTTGTAACATTAGTAACATATTTGTAACATTTCAGAAATTCTGTAATATTTGTAACATTTCACCTTTTTGTAACATTAGTAACATATTTGTAACATTTCAGAAATTCTGTAATATTTGTAACATTTCACCTTTTTGTAACATTAGTAACATATTTGTAACATTTCAGAAATTCTGTAATATTTGTAACATTTCACCTTTTGTAACATTAGTAACATATTTGTAACATTTCAGAAATCTGTAATATTTGTAACATTTCACCTTTTTGTAACATTAATAACATATTTCTAACTTTCAGAAATTGTGTAAAATTTGTAACATTTCAACCTTTATTTGAACAATCAGTAACAAACATTGTAACATTCAGAAATTCACGTATATTTGTAACATTTCACATTTCCTGGCACATCCTCTCCATTTTATTTATGTACATAGGAAATGTTTAACCATGTAACCGCTACCGTGGCTCAATCGGTAGAGCGACAGAGTGGCATGGTAAGGGCCCGGGTTTGATCCCTAGTCCGGATCCTAGGTAGAAATTACCTAGAGAAGTTCCCCCTCCTAGAATAGGGCTATGGCCGTGAGGAGTGAACTTAAAAAAAATGTCCATCCCTCAGGTTGAAGAGGTTCTCTGGGAAGTCCAAGAGATGTTGCATCCGTGTTTTCTGAAGTCCTTAAATAGAGTCTCAATTACGACTTGATAAAATGTTTTGATTTCCCACTACGTATTTCAAACCAAAGAACTCGAAATTGTCGAAAATTTCCCTAGACCTGTTCCTCTATTCAGTTTAATTTAGGATTGGCCGATGCACTGGGTGTGGTGCAGTACTGTGTGTTGTTCGATCATTTTGATGCGGTGTGACACAAGATTCCAGTAATCCTCACTCTGTTACGGTGGGGTGTGGTGCGATGCGATGCGGAAATTTCAGGTGCTTTGTTAACACAAGTTCAATAGTATTTGAAATTGTAGAATTGGGGGTCTTCCATGGGTTTGCGAATATCAGTCTCAACAAAGATTCCGACTTAGTTTTCTCCCTAATGATTTTCGATTTGAAAATACACCATGAAAAAAACGTTCCTGTGGCAAAAGATTTTTCAATTTCAAAACTGAACCAAGGACATACGTTGTGTTCTTGACAGGTTCAAATCCCTCATCAAATAATTGACCACTACTAGTGAGAGAAACTACTTAGTAGTTCCAGGTTTGTTGGGAATCTAGGAACCATCTTCATCTGCTAAACCTTTATCAGTTGCACTTCAGAGTTCTCATATCAGGAGGAAGAACAACTGGAGTGTCATTCCCTTGTGAAACAAGCCTCATAGTTGATTGGATACTGGGGTATACTGTTATTTTCATTTTCACCCTTATTCCCATTAACCTTAATGATATAAAAGTAATAATTATCAAAATGATTTTTGGACTCAAACTCTAATTAAAAAAGCAAATACTCCTTTTATTTGCTTATTATATGAAAAACTTTATTATATTTCAAAACATTTGATTATAATTTAATTTTATTTTGTTCGTTTTGTTTTTGTTATGTTTTTTGTATTATGACAACACATTTTCTATTAATATATTTCCCCCTTTTATTAATGCTGAATTAATGCATTACTAAAAAATTAATTGTGATGGAGGAAAATTAATTGCATATTTAAAATTTTAAAATTACGTTGAAAGATAATTATAAAACATTTGCACACACTAACATTATTAAATTTCATGCAGTGATGTTTTTGCATTAAAACTATATTTACATATCTGTCTCATATATTAGAATATAATAGTAATATATATATATATATATATATAATATATATATATATATATATAATATATATTATATAATATATTATATATACTATATAATATACTATATATATATTACTATAATATATAATGGGAATATATATATATATATTGTATAAGACAAATATACATAGATATATAGATAAATATATATATACTTATAATATATATATTTATATATATTATATAATATATATAATCATAAATATAATATATATAATATATATATAGTATATATACTATATATATATATTATATATAGTATTAAATATAATTATATTATATATATATATATAATATAATAAATATATATATATATTATATATATTATATATATAAATATATTATAAATTATATATAAAATAATATATATATATATATAATATATATATATATATATATTATAATATATATTATATATATATATAATATATATATATATATTTATTATAGATGCATTATACATTGATGAATACACCGTCAAAATTTGAGACTAAAAAAATAAACTATATTATTCTCGAGTAACGATTATTTAATGGTTAATTTCCTCTACAAATACCATTTCCATAATGCAACATTATAATTACAAAATAACAATGATTTAGTTTGGAAAATATTTTCCTTCCTATCTCTTTTTCATTTCTTTCTTTATTCACTTGTTTAAAGTTATATGTAAATTCAATTAGGCGAAGGATTCCAAAATTGAAAAACTTAAAACACGGCCCAAATCTTCATGGCATATAATATATAGTATATATTAGTATAGTATATATATATATATATATATATATAAATATATATATATATATATAATATATTATATACATATATTTATATTTAGTAATATATATAAATATATATAATATATATATATTTATATAATTATGTAATTATATTAATACTATTATATATTATATAATATTATATATATATATTCATATTATATATATAATTATATATATATTAATTATTATATATTATAATAGTATATATATATATAATATGTATAATATATATATATAATATTATATATTATAATATATAATATATATATATATATTATAATATAATATATATATAATATATATTATATATATAAATATATATATTATATATATAATATTTATATTATATTATATATATATATATAATATATATATATATATTATAGATATATATATATATATATTTATAATATATATATAAATATATTTATATATATAATATATATATATATATAAGATCTTCAATCATCTCCAGATAAGGACATTCGACCCGTCAACGGGTCACTTGCACCCGTCGTCTTTCTATCTTCCTCTAATCTATCGGCACCTCATGTTCCATCAAAAGTTATGCATTGGAAGTCTGTTCCTTTTCTCAAGAAATCTATCAGCTGAAGCCTTCAATCTCTTTTTCTGTTTCCCCCATCCAGCATCCATCTCCACCTTTCCCGCACTTTTTTTCTATTATCATTCCTTCATAATGATCCCACACCATCTCAATCTGGCTGCGTATCTACCGTCTATAGGCAGGGCCAGTATACCTAATTTTTCTATCTCACCCTCACGTATCTCTATACTACTCTTCTAGTTTAGGCCCACCATATATAGCATGAAAATCTTTCATCTCTGTCTGGCCGTATTCTGCTTCATCATCCCTATAGTCTCCATTCTCACGTCTTCGGCATCCATACAACAGAATAGGCATCAGTACTCTGTTATAAATCACTTCTTTGATCAGCAACATCCATTTGTTGCTTCTCTCATGAGAGATACAAACCTGCATACCGCACCTCCCGTTATTGCAAAATCCTGGGTATCGTTGATCTCTCCTTGTTGCTTATTCTCCTTCCTAAACCCACCAGATTTTGCCTCACCACCCTACATTTTAATTCTCCTCTCCCCTCCACCACCCACTTTAGGTCCATCTTCCTCTCGTTCTACCAATAACAAGAATATTTGTTTATCGATTTTCATCATCAATCCTGCTTTCCCAATTTGTTTGAAATATACTATCACCACCTCCGTTAACTGTCCATCCTCATCCAGCACTGACTCAACACACACGTACACACGCGCGCAACACCACACACGACACACACCTACACACACACACACACACATATATTATATATATTATATATATATATATATATATTGATATATAGTATATATATATTATATATATATATATATATTATATATTATATATATAATATAATATATATATTATATATAATATATATAATATATATATATGTATAGATATATATTATATAATAATATAATATATATATATATAGTATATATATAGTAATATATATATATATATATATATAATATATATATATATATATATATATATTATATATCCCCCACAGGGCGGCATTCTCCCCTCATTTTTTCTAATTAAGGTTATCTTTACTTTCAAACCTCTGACTCCACTGCGATTTCTGTCTATTGTGGTAGCTGGTTTGGGTCTCGCGACTGCATATTTAAACTGAAATGCTCAGCATTGCTGTTGGAATTTCGCGGTGCACGCATTGAGTAACCCTACTCCAGTTATGGGGAAGCAAGGGACAGGTGACGTTATGTTATGTTATGTTATGACATGTTTATGTTTATGGATGTTGTTATGGTATGTTATGTAGTTATGTTATGTTATTTATGTGGTTATGTTATATTGTTATGTTATGTTGGTATTATATATATATATATTATATATATATATATATATATATATATATATATATATATTAATATATATATATATATATATATATATTATATATATATATATATATTATGAGATAGATAGATTTAGATAGATAGATAGATAGATAGATAGAGTATTATAGATAGATAGATAGATAGATGATAGATAGATAGATAGATAGATAGATAGAATGGATAGATAGATAGATAGATAGATGATTGCTAAAAAGTAGGGAAAAGTAATTGGCCGACTCTTGCTAGTATTCCTTGCAACGAATGACACGTGATATTTTTTCTCAGACATTTGCCAGATCAAGACTTCTTTATTCAGTATAATAAATCTATTGTTAAGCCTTGAGATAAGACCGAATCAAATCAACTGGAGGCAAAAACCTAATTCTATTAAATATATAGGTATATCATATATAGTGATATATATATATATAGTACTATATATATATGTATATATATATTATATATTAATAGTATATTATATATATTATATAATATATATAATATATATATATCATACATATATATCTTTACTTAAAGTATATATATAATATATATATATAATATATATTATATATATTATATATATGATATAGATATATATATATATAATATTATATATATATATATATATATATATATATATATATATATTAGATTATATATATAGTATTATATTATATATATATATATATATAATTATATATATATATTATAGTATATATATTTATATTATACATGTGTTGTGTGTTGTGTGTGTTGTGTGTGTGTGTGTGTGTGTGTGTTGTGTGTGTGTGTGTGAGATTGTGTGTGAATGTGTTGTATGTCTTATAATGCTAAATAAGAGTTTCGCTGTCGTTGTTTTCATCATATTTCACGTAATTTTATTTAGTGAAAATAATAATAATAATAATAATAATAATAATAATAATAATAATAATAATAATAATAATAATAATAATAATAATAATAATAATAATAATAATAATAATAATAATATAATAATAATATAATACAAATAATATATAATCAATAAAATAAATAATATATAATAATAATAATAATTAATAAATTATAAATATATAATAATTATAAAAATATAATATAATAATATAATAATAATTTTTTTATCGTATGTTAATCAGTTCACTATAATTTGTGATTTTGGGGTGATGAGTTTTCTCTGTGATGACACAGGGGAACAAATTTACTTAATAACTATTTTTAAAACGTGGAACGCAGCATTTTTTTCTAATTTAAATTAGAAGAAAACAATAAATAAATAAATAAATAAATAAATAAATAAATAAATAAATAAATAAATAAATAAAATTATCTTCATTGTTCTCCATTACATTCTTCATCTGCAACTTTTCAATTTGGCCCGATATAGAGAACAACAAACTTCAATTAAAATAAAGAATTTTAAATTTAATTCAATTCCTTATAATTTTTATTTCCCTAAATTCGTATTTTAATTTTAATTATTAATATACATTAATTTTAATTTTATAATATTACTTTAGATTTCTCATAATACAGCAAGAATTCCTCTACAAACTCTTACTTAATTATAGGCATCTCTACTTTAAAAATATGATTGACAACATATGTTTCATGCATCTATTAAATTAAAACATATTATATAAACAGCTAACATCAGACAGTTTTCTATTAATCGTACATATGTAGAACCAGTAGATCAAAACATAAATAAGTACATATATAAAAACATTCATTAACAGACATATATAATCATTTATATAATACTACAAAATAAATAAAATTAGCATATATGAGCTAAACTAATTCTAAATAATAGCATAAAAACAAATAAACATAGTAAAAAACGTCTTTTCGTTGAAATAATAAAATATATTTTATAAAGTATATAAACATAAACATATAAACATAAAACATAGTTGCATAATTCGTCACCATAACACATAACCACAGATTTCAATTGAGAACGCTTTATATTGACAAGTATAAGTTAACTTACTCTATAGAATTATCGTAAAGCGTTTGAAAAACAGACCAGAATCTCCAAAAAACCATAGACTATCTCTGGTATGACACCCAAACTTAGCTTCTTCACTCTGAAAAAAAAAAACATTAATTATCACACGATCAATGAGAAACCATTTACATTCGATGACATGAACATAAATACGACAGGAAAATAAATGGAGTGATAGAAACTTTGTGTATATTTTTAATTAATAATTAATACTAAGATATATCATCAGGGTAATTATATAAGATTCTACTCTCATATCTATTCTCGCTGCACACAAAAGCAACGGTTTACCAATTAAATCTTCCGAACATTTATTCCGGCTAACTTTAACCTTCACTCTCTAAATTGCCTAACCCGTACGCCTCACGTAACTATATCCTGAATTCGTTATAACGATGTATCATGTATATGACCTAACCATATTATACCTAAGATACTGTGCTGTGATTAACCTGTAACCCTAACCTAATATCCTATTCCCTATCTGAGACCTTCAATTCCTCACCATACCTAACGTTAAACCGTTATGTCTTTAATTATGATCGCCCACATTGAACGGCTCTTGAATTAAAGTAAACATAAAGAACAAAGCGCTAACATAATCGCTAACATCTCTAAGAACTCCATAGCTCTAGTAACACGGAAAATGACGTGAGTACGACAGCCATGCTGAGTCAGATACCAATGCACCAGTTACACAAATTCTTAGTGATGCCTTCTTGATGTCTTGTTATCGACCCCTATTTCCTGTCGACTCATTTTCCTGTTGACAATTTATGCTAGTCACCCTTTTCTTTAGCAACCATTGCGATCATAAAAACGCTGCGTTTTGAGACGGAGGAAAAGCGCCAGTGCAGTCTCACCGCAGGAACGTTTATGATTCTAAGCTCTATATAACGGTAATAGGTGATGGAGTTAAAGAGCGATGATAATCGCGCGGTTTGCATAGAAGGAGTCATGCAATGGCAGATACTTTTGACCTGCTTTGATAAAGATGGAGAATTAATATTCTGTTAATAGATAAATAATAAAAAAATATGTTTTAATTTTTTATATGTTTTATGTTTTATGTTTTATATGTTTTATGTTTTATATGTTATGTTTTTTATGTTTTATATGTTTTATGTTTTATGTTTTATGTTTTATATGTTTTATATGTTTTATGTTTTATATGTTTTATGTTTTTATAATATGTTTTAATTAAATATACGTTTTTATGTATTTATATGTTGTTATGTTTTATATTTTCTTATCTTTATTTTTATATGTTTTTATGTTTTATATTTTATTATGTTTTATGTTTTATATTATATTTTATGTCTCTATATTTTACACGTTTTAATATGTTTTTTTAATTTAATAGATGAATAAAAATATGTTTTAATTTTTAAAGTGAGCAAAAAAGTTAAGAATTTCTTTGAGTCTTTTTTTTTATTGAAAAATGGA
>JABUQX010137228.1:0-10000 GCA_015478945.1 Trachelipus rathkii | reverse complement strand
GAACATCGCTACACACAACACAACACAAACACACACACACACCACACACACCTACACACACACCTACCTACAACCCGCCTAAACACCCGCCTCCATATAGCCTACCACGCGCTTCACCAGGCACTGCACCTACACCTAGCCTCCAACCCAGCCTTCACCTAGTCTACACGCTACACCTACACTAGCCTCCACCAACCTTCCACCTAGCCTACACTACACCCACACCTAGACAATACAACCAAGCCACGCTTCACCTAGCGCTAACCTATACCTAAGCCTCACGTGCCCCATACAAACTTTGATGGCTCAACTTTTGATGGCTCAACTTTTTGATGACAGTCATCTTCTGTTGGATCTTATATTTGATAGTAATTCAGCTTTAAGATGGACCAGATAATTTAATGAGATGGTTTCCCATTCGAACGTAAGAAGATATCTTAGGGTGTTCTTTAGTATTCTATTGGGAGTTATTCAATCTAAATGGTGCCAGCGTGAGTGCGCAGTGAGTGCCAATGAAGTGCCCAATGAGTCTGCGCCAAGTGAGTGCCATGAAGTGCCTAAATGAGTGCCCATAGTCCAAATGAGATGCCACATAGTGCCAGCTGAGTGCTAACTTTTTCAAGGCCTTAGCCATCCACCCTAGGCCTTAGAATTGCCCTAATATGGGGTCTACCCTATGGTAAAAAGTATATAGGAACCGAATTGGTGTATAATCTACAAGTTGCTCAGAGAATGCTTCTACTAATGAGTAGTTTTTTCTAACAACTTATACACACTATGTCACTATAAACACATGACACTTGAACACTTATACACACATAACCTATATCACTTATACACAACATACACTATTGACACTATATACACACATTCACTTATGTACACTATATACACACTTACACTCACCATTAGACACTTACACTCACCCATAGACACTTACACTCACCAATAGACACTTACAACTCACCCATAGACATACACTTACCCATGGACACTTGCGATTGGTGTATATTATAAGTTGCTAGGACTGTTCCTACTATGAGTTAGCATTTTCTTTCCTTTCTAGCCTTTTCTACCCTACATCAAAGAACAGAGCTAATATATAATGTCAATACCCATAGTCATTAAAGACTAACCACCAGGCGCAGGCATGCGCTCTCAGCGCAAAGACAGCCAACCCGCACTCCGCAGAGGGTGCACCCCCGCGCGTCCCGCCCGGCCGCGTCGCCCCGCAGCTGCACATATCCCCGCGTACCGCCGCCGCGTGCGCCCGCAGGCGCAATATTCCCGCACGAATGAAATATATATATATGAATTATAATTATATATTTATATATATATATATATATATATAATATATATATATATATATATATATAATTATATATATATATGATATATATTATATATATTATATATATATATATATATAAAAATATAATTAATATATATAATATATATATATATATATAATATAATATATATTAAATATAATATTTAATATATATATATATAATTTATATATTATATATAATAATATTATATATTATATTTATATATATTAATATATATATATATATATCCTCTCTAAGACACCTTCTAACTTTCCATATCTCTTTCGACGGTTTCTCTGTCTCTCCTGTGTTGACAATGAAAACATCCTTGGCCTTAACATAAACAAAAATGTCTTAGGAAACCTCACATCACAATGGTTGCTAGGGCGGCCTCAAAAGAAACTGGGAGTTCCTGTTTAGACTGCGTGACTTTTTTTTCCTTCACAGTTAACTTCAGTTATATACAAGGGTCATATTCCGCCCTATGTTGCCAGTTACTGCTCTCATATCCTGGGGAGGCTCAGGTATTTTACACTCGCTTTGGAATAGGGTTACGAGTCAAGGCTAAAAGACGTATAAACGCTTGTCCTGACTGTTATCATAGTTCATCTTGACCCTCTATCTTCGGCGCATCGCGTTGTTTGGTGTTATCTCTTTTTATTAGGTACCGTAGCTGACAGGTGCTCGAGGGAGGCTTATTCCACTCGGCGTGCGCCCCTGTAAGGACTCCTCGCAGAACACAAGGGTGCTGTGTCGGCAAGCATGATTGTTTTGTGATGTTAGCAATTCCAGACTAGTTCGCTGCGGTTGCCTCCTGCTTTCCTGCCACATCTGTTCTGATGGAATTTCTCTTCCCTTACTTCTGTAGTTTTTCCATTAAAACTCATTTAGATCTCCCTCACATTTAAAGCCGCGTCTGTGCTCATCTGCGTACATTTTGCGTTTATTGAAATCTTTGTGGAGTGTAACACCCATCCGCTTGAAATAGGGCTTGCCCGTGAGCGGTGGGGATAACCTGTAAAAAACAAAAAAAAAGAAAAAAAAAATATATATATAATATAATATATAGTATATAATATAATATATATATATATAATATGATAATTGATATATGATATATATATATATATATATATATTATATATTATAATATATATGAATAATGCTACAAGTTATTCAGTCTTATTACATTCTTTTGAAAACTTGTAGTGTAAAACAATTTTTCACTAACCAAAACTGTAACATATCAAACATCTTTTATATTATGTACTACTACTTTTTATTTATAAATTTGAAAAATTGTTTGTATGAAGTGGAAAAAGTAGGGCGTCATATATATATACAATGAATTTACTACAATTTGTACGAATTTTATTAAAAACATTACAGTACAATCTAAAAGCCTAAAATCTAGTAGATCAACAGTATTTGATTCCGAACCCCTAAGAGGGCATTTACATCTGTTTCTGTTTTACTGACTTTACCTTGCGTTACTGCATATGTTTTACTTGCCTGTAACTACACATATTTATAAAATTACATACCATTAAAAGCAGTAAATCAGTAGATCAATAGAGAGATGTTACATAGCAACAAGGGGGCTTAGTATACTTCCTTGTTTATACTGCTTTACGTTAAGCAAAACGCAAGAGAGCCCGCAAGCTCATATGTTTTACTGCTTTAACTCACATTATTTATTAAATTTAGCATACGCTTTAAAGCATAGTAATCAGTAAATCAATAGAGGTGTAACCTAACAAGTAAATCAGTAAATGCTTTTGTTTTACTGCTTTACTGTTTAACTATGTTATTGGCTTTAACTCAGTATGTTTACTGCCTTTTAACTCATTATATTGCAAACATATTACATACCTTTAAAGGCTGTAAATCAGAAATCAACTAGAGATTCGCTACATAACAAGGGGATTAGTATGCTTTGGTTTACTGTTTTACTGCTTGTAACTCAATGAATTTTACTGCCTTTACACTCATATGTTTTTACTGCATTATCTACTGCATTGACACTTTATTAACATTACATACCTTAAAGCAGTAGAACAGTAAAATCAATATAGGTGTGACCTAACACCAAGGGGGATTAGTATGCTTTTGTTTTTACTGCTTTACTGCTTTAACTCATGTTTTACTGCTTTAACTCATATGTTTAACTGCTTTAACTCATATGTTTACTGCTTTAACTCATATGTTTTACTGCTTTTTGTACATGTATATATTTATTAATTTTATAAGATTTATTTTGTTTTAAACTATTTTCTTATACTTTCATTGTCTTTTTATTATTTTATTATTTTGATATTTTTATTATTTATATTTTTTTTTATTATATATACTTAGTGTTATTGAACTTCCAGGACCTATGTATTATAATTATAGAACACACACACACACACACACAGCGACAGCCACACACACACACACATACAGCACACACACCACAGCACACTTACCTTTATACACACATTCACTATGACCACTTATACACATTCCTATGAGCACTTACATACCCACTAGAACACTTACATATATACACTTATACACACGCAAAGGATCACACACACACACACACACACAGCCACAAACACACAACACACACACCACTTACACTTATATTTATTCTTCTTCATACAATTTATTTAAGAAATTATAAAGTTCAAAAAGAAGTAAAATATTAAAAGATGTCTGTAATGAGTACAGTTTTAGTAGTTCGCGAAAATGTTTTAACAAAGATCTGAAGTTTGAAATAGCATGAATGACTCGTTTAGTATAACATATGAATATATACTAGAATATATGGGTATAATATATAAAATATATATATAGATAGATATAATATATAATAGTATATAGATATATATATTATAGTTTATATATTATATATAATATATTCATTTAATTTAATATTGCGCCTGCGAGCGCGCGCCTCGGGCGAGTATGCGGGGAAATGGCGCCCGGGCGCCTGCGGCGGGCGGGGACGCGGCGGGGCGCATTTGACGGGTGCGGGGCGCGTCTTTGCGCTGAGACGCATGCTGCGCCCTGAGTGGTTAGTATATGACCTTATGAGGCTAGCATTAATAGAGTTAGGCTCTGTTCGTTGATTGAATAGCGCTATATCAAATGCTTGAAAAGGTTAGAAAATGCGAACTCATAGTAGAAACATCCTAGCAACATATAATATACACCAATCGCAAGTGTCTATGGGTACGTGTAAGGGTTAAGGAGTGAGATGCAAGTTCTATGGGTGAGTGTAATAGTCGTCTATGGGCGATACTAGTAAAGTGTCTCAATGGGTGAGTGAAGATGTGAATAATGTCAATAGTAGAATGGATGTTGTATAAGTGTCAATAGTGTCATGTGATATGTATAAGTGACCAACGCCTCCGCCGTGTATGAGGATCAAAGTGTATTGATGTATAAAGTCATTGGAGAATGGATATATAGATGTAGAAGATTTGAAAGCTATAAGTCAGCAAGCTCATAGCAACTCCTGGCAGGGATTCATCGATTACGCATAACCTATATATACCTTAGGGGTAAGGACACCCATATTGAGGCATTCCGTAGCGCTACAGGGGAGGCTAGAAAAGCTGAAAAAAGTTAGCAATCGCTGGCAACTATTAGCCAGGCACTCAGTTGGCGACTATTGCACTCAACTTGGACTCAAATTAGCACTCACTGTGGCACTCATGGCATCTCTATTGGCACTCACTTAGGCATCAAAACCTGCAACTCATAGAATACTCATAGAAAACTAATAGAACATCCCTAGTACTTCATACGGGTGAAAATGGAACCATCAAAGTTGAACGATTCAATAATCGAGCTCAAAAGCATGAAGATTCATCAATGATAGATTGCCAACAGAGATGAGTCTCAAAGTTGAGCAATAAAAGTTGAGGCCATTCCAAAGGTTGTAGGCACAGTGAGGACTAGGTATCTAGAATGTACGCTCAGCGTGAAGGGCTGGGTTCGAGTCTAGGGTGTAGTGTAGGTGTAGGCTAGGTGAAGGACTTGGGGTCGTAGGCATAAGGTGTAGGTGTAAGGTGTGACTAGGTAGAAGGCTGGGTGGAAAGGTCTTAGGTGTAGTGCAGGCTAGGTGAAGGCTGAGGCATAGCGCTTATATGGAAGGCTAGTGTAGGCTACGTCTGGGCTAGAGTGTGTGTGTGTGTGTGTGTGTGTGTGTGTGTGGTGTGTGTGTGTGTGTTGAAAGGTGACATTTGTTTCAATTAGGAACGTTACCTACATACGTTCAAGTTAGGAACGAAATATGTGACGGGTGGGCCACGAGTGGCCAAAAAATTAGCGTGGGCCAAAATTGACCCATGGAATCTGGCAAGCTTTGGAGAAAAGGTCAAGGACAAAAAAGGTAAAGACATCAAAAAAGGGCTAAGCCCCTAAAGGGGGCCAAAAATTAGTGGTGCCAAAATTGACCTGCAAACAAAGGCAATTCAGAAAATTGGGTGGGACACGTACAAACGGTTGCTTGCGCAACCTGTTGACCGCAACCCTTTCTTCGAAGTTGCAAAATATAGGGTTGCCTGAAAATAATAGGGATTTGCAAAAATTAGGGTTGCCAAAAAATTTGGGTTGCCGAAAAAATTAGGGTTGCCAAAAAATTAGGGTTCCCAAAAAATTAGGGTTGCCAAAAAATTAGGGTTGCCAAAAAATTTGGGTTCTCAAAAAATTTGGGTTGCCCAAAAAGGTCAAAGCCAAAAAGGTCAAGGTCAGGTAAAAATTCGAGCTCAAAAAAGGTCGCGGTCAAAAAAAGGTCAAAAAAGGTCAAAGTACAGGTAAAAATTTGGGTTATCATTTTTTCCCCCAAGGGAGGCCTCCAATATGGAATAAAAATTTGGGTATCATTTTTTCCCCCAAAAATTTTAGGTTCCAAAACAATCTACTACTAATAATAATATAAATATAAATATAATAATAATAATAATAAAATAATAATACATAATAAAATAATAATGAAAATAATAATAGATCAATATCCCACGGCCAAATTTTTCCACTAACTGACTACTATTGACTTACTACTCACTACTACTACTACCCTTCTATACTAACGTACTACATACTACTACTACTACTATATACTACTACTACTAATAAGAAATAGATAATCAAATAATATAATAAATAATAATAATAGATATAATAATAATATAATATAAATAAAATAGATAATAATAATAAAACCACCCTGGGAAATACAGGATGACATTTCTACTTTACGAATTGTGTATTCTTCTTTGGCTTACTTCGAGGTCATAGACAGCATCGTTGACATCAACAACAGGAAAAATAAGTCACGTGACACAGAGTAGTAATAACAAGTTCACCAAGTGGTCGTACTTTTCTCTGTGTTCGCACTCCATGTCAACACATTTAATGTCAAATTTGTGTATTGTTATGTTTCATGCTTTTCATTTCACTTCGGTATATATATATATATAATATATATATAATAATATATTAATATATATATATAAATACTACAAAAATATTATATATATATATATAGATAATATTAATAAATACACTATATATAATATAATAATAATATATATATATACATATATTATATATTAAAGTATATATTATATAAAATATAAGTATATATATATATAATATATATATTATATATATAAATAATATATATATATAGACGCTATATATATATTATAATATATACTATTATAAAATATATATTACATAAATAAATATATCATTATATATAAAGAATATATAACATAATAATTATATAAATATATATAGTATATAATATATAATATAACTAATAATAACATAATAATAATTAATAATATAATAATAATAAAAATATAATAATAAATAAATAAGTTATAATAAATAAATAATATAATAATAATAATTAATAAAATACCATTTATGTTTAATTGTTTTCAAATAGTAATAATAATTTATGTTAATAAATGATAATGAGATAAATAATATAATAATAATTAATATAATATGCTATGTTTTTGTTTTGATGTGTGTGATAAAAATGTGATAAAAAAAAGACAATGTGTGTAGTGTGGTGTAGTGTGTGTGTTTCGTGTGTGTGATTGTGCGTTGTTGAAAATGTGTGTGTAGATAGAGTCCTCGTGTGTGTAGTTGGACTTTTCTTTTTATCATATGAATCACGTGTTTCAGAACGACAGATTCTGGAAGAAGAACTTCAGTAGAAAATTTAACTTCGCGAGAGGATATTCTGCATTCCAGGCTGGAAATTTTTGAATTAATATATACATAATAATCTCACCGTTGGCGACTCCGAGGAAACTTCTTTAACTACTCGCGGACTTTCTTCTCTCTCTCTCTCCTCTTCTCTCCTGTGCCTCTGAAACGTCTCTCTCGTGTCTTCTCTATTTCAAATCAGTTTTTTATCTCTCTCCCTTCTCTCTCTCTCTTCTTCTCTCGTTTCTCTCTCTCTCTCTCTCTCTCTACTTGTAAGGCCTCTCTCTCTCTCTCTCTCTCTCTCTACTCTCATATCTTCTCAATCATCTCGTCGCAGTCAACCAATAATAATATATGTATAATTAAATAATAATATATATATAATATAGTTAATATATAATATATATATAATAATATATATAGTATATATATAGTATAAATATGTAATATATATATAATAGTTATATATATAAGGTATATATACATATATATATAGATAATTATATATACGTAGTATACTAAATCATTAATTAAAATATAAGTCGTATATGCAATATGTTTTATTATATATATAATAAATATATATAATATTCTATATATAATAAAAATATATATATATATATACTAAATAATATATATAATTATTGTTATATTAATTTTTGATTGACTTCTTAACAGTTAAATTTGATTTTCTTATGGTTTAACCTATAATACTTCAAGTTATTTTCAATTATCCATTGAATTCTTGAAGTATTTATTTAATTCTAAATTATTTTCTATGATACTTTAATTAAATATCATTTTTTATGAAATCGACTATTTGTTTTCTACAGTATTTCAACGCATATTAATTTCATAAATATAGTATTTTAAATAACAATTTATATTCTAAATTCACAGGGCAAACGATCTCCCGCTATTAGATTTGAGACACGAATGTACACCTTTTTGAATGATAAAAAACGTAGTTTAATAGCGATAATCTCTACATTTTTTAGTTTCACAAAATATTTAATGCATAGATCTCATCTTATCTAACTTATTACTCTGTCAATATTCTAATAATATTGACCATTTTTCGAAAAAAAAAAGAGAATTTCTATGCTAGACATTATGAAATTTGCAAAAAGATCGATCGGTTATATAATGTTTAAATCGTAGCTGAGACACGACCAAGCACGAGCTTGCAAGTAGTCGCCTACTGATCATAATAATAAAATATAATTATAATATATAAATAAATAATACTATAATATAAAAATATATAAATATAATATAACATATAAATATATCATATATATATATATATATATATATATATATATATAATATAATATATATAAATATACAATTAAAATAATAAAATAATTACTATATAATCATATAATATATTATAAATATAAAACATAATATATAAAATAATATATAATATATATAAATAAAATATAATATATAATAAATATATATATATAATAATAAATAAATAATATATATATATATATATAATATAATATATAATAATAATATTAATATCAATAATATGAAAATTATATAATATAAAAAATATATATATATATATATATATAATATATATATACACTATATTAAATATATATATATATATATTATAGTAATATAAAATATCTTATTAATATATATATATTATATATATATATATATATATATTATAAATTATAATATATATATAGATAAATATATATATATATATATATTATATATATATATATATAATATTATATATTATATATAATATATATTAATATTATATATATATATAATATCTATATATTATAATAATAATATAATATATATATCGTAAAACAGCTAAAAGAAACCTCAAAAATTTCAATGTACACGTTCCTGTCAACTATTATGGCTTCGAGTTAAATCACGTAGTTATACTCTTAATTTAGTTGATAAATTTGTTATTTTATCAAAATTGTGAAATTACGGTTTCGCGTATATCTCTATAGTTTGTGACAATTTTAATCTTTAATCATCATTAATTCCTTTATTTCATTTATATGGAAGCAGATTAGGGCAAAAAGGAACATCCTCTATAGTCATATTTTAATGTTGGCTGGTTCTTTTTTGATAACAACGCCATATAATTTGATCATCATTTTCTTAAAGTCTTAAGGTATTCGTATTTTAAGAGCATTTAATTAATATGTTGACAGAAAAGAGGGACCCTCTCTCTCTCTCTCTCTTCTCCTCTCTCTCTCTCTCTCTCTCTCTCCACTCATCTTCTCATCTCTCATCTCTCTCTCTCTCTCTCTCTCAATTTCACATTATCAGTATTTTCTGCAAACACTACGTACTCAGGAAGTTTTCCAGAAGGGGACACCGTTAGGGAAATCTTATAATTTCTAGAAAGTGTAATAATCTTTGTTTTTTATTCGGTTTTTTATGCAGATTCCAAATAC
>JABUQX010137227.1:17500-26826 GCA_015478945.1 Trachelipus rathkii | reverse complement strand
TATATATGGATATATATATATTGAAATCTATATATATATATATATATATATTTATATATATTAACTAGTGATGGACCGGATGTCAAAATTTGACTGTTTGCGGATGCGGATGCGGATGCGGATCTTAAAGATGATGAGGATGTGGATGCGGATGCGGATGCGGGTGTTTACTCTTTGAGAGAGTAGATATATATATATATATATATATATATATATATATATATATATATATATATATATATATATATATAGAGAAAGAGTATAGTATATATATATATATATATATATATATATATATATATATATATATATATATATATTAGTGATGGACATGACATGATATATATATATATCTTACATCTTACATTCTCTCCCAGTCAGGCTTACGAGCCTGTCAGTGGGGCCAACCTCCGCTTCCATCTTGTTCTATCCATCACGATCCCATCCGCCATCAGCTCATCCATTGCAGGCATCTGGTGTTTCCTCAATGAATCCTCTACTGTGTCTCTCCACCTCTTCCGCGGTCTTCCCCTCGGTCTCACTCCCTCCGGTCTCCACCTCCACCTCCTGCTGGCAACTCTCTCTCCCTGCATCCTCTCCAGGTGTCCCCACCATCTCAGTCTGGCTGCGTCCACTTTATTCATCATGGGTTTCACACCCACGCTCTCCCTCACTGTCTCGTTTCTCACTCTCTCTCTTCTCGTCTTTCCAATCACTGTCCTCAACACATTCATCTCCGCTGTCTGAATTCTACTCTCCTCTCTCCCTGTCATGCTCCATGTCTCCGCCCCATACAACAGTATCGGCGTCTGGCGCCACCCTGTAGCTGCTCTCTTCATCTCTTGTTCATGTATTATTTTTTCAGGATGGGTATATTGCTCTTGCAGCCTGCCATACTCAATCCTACCTGTAATTTCCCTGCACCTCCTCTTCTCTTCCAAGTAAGCTTCCCCTAGATATTTAGATTCATCCACATTTAGTCCCTCTGCTGGTTCATCACCTGCCTGCACACCATCAACTCCTCCTCCTCCTGGGCACTAACATTTATTTCTGTTTTCTCCACATTCATATCTGACCTGTTTCCTTAACTTTTCTCTGTCAAACAGCACCATATTTAATTCAACCTCTCAATTGATCCCTACCCAAACATGCCCAAATCATTGTATATATACCATGATGTCTCCACAAATCTCTTCTAAACTCTCTTTTACACCTCTTATGACTGTGTCCAAATACGTTATAAACAGTATCGGCGACAGCACACTACACTGCCTTACTCCAGTTTTTACCTCAAACCATTCCACGTTTTTTATCCTGTTCTTACCTTACTTATGCTATTCACGTATGTACTTCTTACTGCCTTTATCAGTCTGCCTCCAACTTCATAATCCCTCTCCGGAACTCTCCACAGCTTCTCTCTGGGTACAGAATCAAATGCTTTCTTCAAGTCTATGAAGGTGATATATGCCTTCTTATTGTATTCCCATGTCTTTTCCTGTATCATTCTTAATGCAAACATTAAATCTGTAGTACTTCTACCACCTCTGTACCCATACTGCTCTTCACCCAATCTTGGCTCTATTTTTGATCTTAATTTTCTCTCTAATATTTTTTCATATAACTTCGCCAACACCTGTTAAGAAATCTCCTCTATAATTTTTATTAATTTCCTGCGTCCTTTACCTTTATAATGGGAACTATTATTAACAATTCCTTCCCAACCTCTTCCGGGTGCACTCTACTCTCCAATTTCAACACCTGTTCAGAAATCTCAGCATCAAGGCTTTCAGCCTCTCCCTCCTCTCTCTCCCTCAGCAACTCAATTTTTCCTCTATCCTCTACTAGGAGTTTTTCCAGCTCTTCATCCCAACGCCCCTAAATTCTCCTCCATACTCCTCCTCCTCTTTCTCTCTCCACGTTTCTCTCCCTCCTCCTCTTCTATCCACGTTTCTCTCTCTCCTCCTCTCTCTCTCCTTCCCTTCCTTCCGACTGCACTTCTCCACATTCAACAACTCATCAAAGTACTCTATCCACCTTTTGTTTTTTTTCCTCCGGGCTTACCAATGTTTCTCCATTTTTGTCTTTGATATTACATACTCTACTCTTCGCTCCTCTATACGTTCTTGCCAATCTAAAAATCTTCTTCTTGCTTTCCTTCATATCATCCATCAGTTCCTTTGCTAGCTTCTAAGCCACCTCCTCCTTTGCCCTCCTCTTCACTCTCTCCGCTTCATTTCTTGCTTCCACGTACACGGCTTTAGATTATATATATTATTGAGTATATATATATATATATATATATATATATATATATATATATATATATATATATTTTTCTTACATATATACATATATATATTATATATATATATATATATATATATATATATATATATATATATATATATATATATACAGAAATCGAAATTCAAAATTACAATTATTCCCATAAACTCCCATGATAAAGATGACAAATAATATTTATTTTATATGCATTTAATCAAATGTAGAAAACATCCTCAACATCCTCATTTTTCAAAAGAGGATGCGGATGCGGATGTGCCGTTAAGTGAGGATGCGGATGCGGATGTCAATTTAATTTAGTGCGGATGTTCGCAAATGCGGATGGATGCGGATGCGGATACTGTCCATCACTAATATATATAAATAGAAACAAAAAGAAAGATATATAGCAGGAGTTAGGAGAGTAAATATATATATATATATATATATATATATATATATATATATATATATATATATATATATATGCTGACTTTTTAATATTTTTTGGGTTCACTAAGACAAGTAGGCCTTGCCTACTCTGCATACCCTCAAAAGCCGCCACTGATATATATATATATATATATATATATATATATATATATACAAATAAACAAAAATATATATATATATATATATATATATATATATATATATATAGCATATATATATATATATATATATATATTTTTATATATATATATATATATATATATATATAGTGACAGAGATATATATATATATATATATATATATATATATATATATATATATATATATATATATATATATATATATATATATATATATATATATATATTATAATAAATAAACAAAAAGACAAACTTTTTTTTTTATTGAATTTTGCTTCGAATTGGAATATAGATGGGGAAAAAGCTATTTACAATTTAACCTTATATGTTTTATCTATGTATATAGTTCAGGTTTCAAGACATCCCGGCAAAGAATGTATGATTAACATTCACTCGAGTCAAATCTTTTCAAAAGTTTAAAAATTGTCCTTAACTTTTTCAAATTCAAATAAAATAGACATTATAAGTGACAGAAAAACGCTAAAAATAACTGTTTTAGGTTAGGTTAGGTTATGTTAGGTTAGGTTATGGTTAGGTTAGGAATTAGGTTAGGTTAGTTAGATCTTGCCATATGCTATATTATTCACTTTGCTTGTTCAAAATCGGATCTATATCAAGAAATATTTGCTCAAATTTCATCTTAAAAAAAAAAAAACACCCGGTAGATCATAAAACCTTCCCTTTTAAATATTTTTATTTTATTGGAAAGATCTAAAATTTTATTTCTCCTCCAATTCATTTTATATATATATATTTATTAATTCCACTACTTAATCATAATAAATTCTTTACATTTATCTAATTTCTTCAATTTCTTCATCTTCATCTGTACTGCTATAAAACTTGGCCAAAAACTCCTTCGGTATTCGTCCATTCTATTAGAACTAAAACTTAAGCTTCCTTTCAAGCTCTTGTAATCTTCTTATGTTTAATTCTTGTGACACTTCACATTGTTTTTTCTCCTTTATATTTAAATTTATCCATATATATATATATATATATATATATATATATATATATATATATATATATATATATATATATATATATATATATATATATATATAAATATATATTTATTATAGATAGTATTTATACAAAAAGAGTAAGATCTTAGTATGTATATATATATATATATATATAAATAGCATATATATATATATATATATATATATATATATATATATATATATATATATATATATATATATATATATATATAGTAATTTAATATATATATATATATATATATATATATATATATATATATATATATATATATATATATATATATATATATATATATATATATATATATAGTACTTTAAAATATATATATATATATATATATATATATATATATATATATATATATATATATATATATATAGCAGTTAGCAGATATATATATATATATATAAATATTATATATATATATATATATATAAGGTTATATATATATATATATATATATATATATATATATATATATATATATATATATATATATTCTAATCAAAGGGTCTAGAAAAATTAAACAAAACGAAACATCCGAAAGTGTGAAGGGAATCACTGGGAGAGTCTTGAGAAAAAAAAATCACATAATAAATCCTTATGAATATTGTAGTAACAAATGTTCCTTGTATATAAATATCTATGTTCCGGGTTGAGGTGTGGGGGTGGGGAGTGCGTGGTGGGTGAGGTTACAGAGGGGGGAAAGAGTGTCTCCAAAACTCAACGAAAGCATGTAAAAAACAATGTAGATGGGAATTCAGTATGGAAAAGGGAAATTGATGGGAGTAAAGTTGATATAGATGAAGAAAGACAATTCCCATGACGTTTCTTTAAAGGAGAAAATTTGTTCCTAAAGAGATCAAAAGTTATATATATATATAAATATATATATATATATATATATATATAGCATATATATATATATATATATATATATATATGTTATATATATATATATATATATATATATATATATATATATATATATATATATATATATATATATATATATATTTTATATATATATATATATATATATATATATATATATGTTATATATATATATATATATATATATATATATAGCAGCAGCAGTATATATATATATATATATATATATATATATATATATATATATATATATATATATATATATATATATATATATATATATATATATATATATATATATATATATATATATGTATATAGTATATATATGTATATATATATATATATATATATATATATATATATATATATATATATTCTCCTTCTGATCCTTTCCTTGATTTATTTCCTGTCGTGGTTTCTTTAAGCAATGTGATTTTTGCTTACCCTGAGGGTTATGGCTTTGACAATATTCATTATGTGGTTGTTAAAAGAAAAGTAAACTTGTGCATCTGAGCTTGCACACGACCTTGGTAACTTTTTTCACGTCTTTACCTGTCACTTACCTCTCCCTACGAGGCGTGAAAGCTCATCATCTAACCTGTTAAGGAAAATGTTATCCTCTCAGCTTTCAAAGTTTTCAAAGATTATTTTGGAAGGTTTGGATACAACTTATTTTTTATAATCTTATCTCAAATCACCAATAGTAATTTGTTTTTGAATATTGATCTAATAAGCTTTTCGTTATATCAGTGAAACTTTGAACGGAACCTAGTGATTGTAAACAAACAAATATCCTTCTGTAAAGCTTAGCACAAAGCTTTTGTTTGCATTATTAACTTTACTTTCTTGGTATGTATCTTCTTTTTTTCTTTACCATTAAATCTGATGTTCCTGAATAATTCACGTTGCCCTATTGCAACTGTTGTAAATGGCCACTTCTTATCCTTAAATCTATAATGATATTTCTCAAGATTCAATTGTTATTTCTACCAAGATTTCTAATGTTTCTCCTATTAATCTAATTTTATTTATCACTGCGTTTCTTACCTACTATGCATATAATCTCTCTCTCTCTCTCTCTCTCTCTCTCTCTCTTCTTCTCTCTCTTCTCTCTCTTCTCTCTCTCTTCCTTCTTCTCTCTCTCTCTCTCTCCTCTTCTCTCTCTCTCTCTTCTCTCTCTTCTCCATATATGAAGAAATAGTAAAAATATAGTAAATATATATAAGAAAAGTATATATATAAAGAGTATATATAGAGCATATATATATAGTAAGTATAGTAAAGTATATACCCTTTGTCCCAAAAAGTAAGTTTACCAAATATCCTATCTGAGATCAGAGTAATGGCCTCCAAGAGACGTGTATGCCGAGTGGGTAAAGTTGGGGAGCTACCAGCTACATATCTGTAGCATCCCATAGCCATAATTATCTGTAAAAATAAAGCTTATTTGTAGACTATGCCAAGATTTGCGTTAGCAATTAGGTATAAAACAAATGCAGATGTGTTTTTCTCCCTGGTAGTTGCTGTTGAGCTTCTCCAGATTCTCCCATGCCTTCTCATACAGTAAATTAGTGTCGACTCATACTCATCAATCCTGTTGGTTCTTCCAAGTGGTAATAAAGTTAGTGTCATGAATTGTAAAAAATCCAACTTTCAAGCAAGGGAGGCAAATGCAGAAGGAAAAGTCTGTGTACTCATCGAAAGTCTGCACAGTACAGTGGAGAGAATCTCTCAATAAAGGGGAGGTGACTGTTGTTATTTATAGTATAGAATAAATTTTCATTTGTTTTTCTATGATTTTTAAATTATTATCCAATCCTCCTATAGAGGTCTCCAGATCAAAAACATATCAAAGAACTTATTTTAAAAATCCTTTTTTCTATATTGGTAACAACACTGAGCAAAAACACCAGCGCCTCTGATAACCCATATCACTCAGATTAACCAGTAATCTTTCTGTTATGATATGCCAAACAACTGAAGAATTTCCAGAATCCTTTACACTTATACTAATAATTCAACTTCTCATACTCCAAGAACACCCTGAAAAGAAAATGCCAACTAAAATAAAATAGGAAATAAACATAATGCCAAAATGTCCAAATCAGAACACTTATATGACTCAAACCACACTAAGTTAAAACATATCATAGATAATGATTTTTTTTTATATTTATTCTCATAATTATTCATCACATAGAGTTATACTAAAAACTTATTTTGAATTCCTACTACGAACCTGTAGTCTGGGATCTTTTTGAATTTAACATTTTGCAGCAATCACATCTCCATTTTTTTTTTTTTTACAATTTGTCAAGATTTATTTGAAAGACTTCGAAATGGAGCAAAATTTTTTTGGATAAAGTTAACAGACGATGAATCATGGGTTTTTGAGTACGATCCTAAAAAACGGCAAAGTGCGGAATGGCACACAAAAAATTCTCCTCGTCCGAAGAAAGCACGTATGAGCAAGTCCAAGATGAAACACTGATTATTGTTTTTTCGACAGCCGTGGTATCAAGAAATTTGTACCTTCAGGACAGACAGTTAATCACGTCTTTTGCAAAGTATGTCTTGGAACGACTTCGAAAACGAGTTCAGAGAATCAGACATTGCAGACGATTGGGTGCTGCACCACGATAACTCGCCATCTCACACTGCACTCTCAATTATAGAATTTCTAGCGAAGAAAAACATTCAAGTACTTCCACATCCTCCATACAGCCCAGATCTAGCTCCGTGCGATTTCTACCTCTCCCTAAGTTGAAAATGAAGTTTAAGGGTCATCATATTTGGGACGATGGAAACATAAAAATACCGTAACGCTGTGAACTAAACACAATTCAGAAAATGACTTCTGGTATCTCTATGAACAGCGGAAAAACGTTGGAAACTGCTGTAGACCCTAAAGGGTCATACTTTTGAAGGAGATTCCTTGTAATTTCAGGTAAGTCCAATACATAGTCAATACGACATCAGTATATTTACTTTTGAGATATAACATATATATATATATATATATATATATATATATATATATATATTTATATTTATATTTATATATATATATATATATATATATATTTATATTTAGTATTTCTATATTTATATTTATATATATATATATATATATATATATATATATAGATATATATATATATATATATATATATATATATATATATATATATATATATATATATATATATATATATATATATATATATATATATATATATATATATATATATATATATTATATATATATATATATATATATATATATATATATATATATATATATATATATATATATATATATATATATATATATATATATATATATATTTATATATATATATAGATATATATATATATATATATATATATATATATATATATATATATATATATATATATATATATATATATATATATATATATATATATATATATATATATATATATATATATATAGTATATATATATATATATATATATATATATATATATATATATGTTATATATATATATATATAGCATATATATATATGTATATATATATATATATATATATATATATATATATATATATATATATATATATATATATATATATATATATATATATATATATATATATATTATATATATATATATATATATATATATATATATATATATATATATATATATATATATATATATATATATATATATATAATATATATATATATATATATATATATATATATATATATATATATATATATATATATATATATATATATATATATATATATATATGTTATATATATATACTGTATATATATATATATATATATATATATATATATATATATATATATATATATATATATATATATATATATATATATATATATATATATATATATATATATATATATATATATATATATCTATATATAATGTATATATATATATATATATATATATATATATATACATATATATATATTTATGGGATAAGTGAATAAGAACAATTATATATGCAAAGCAACTATAATTAAATAACCATATAAGCTTATTAAAATTAAGTTAATAGGGCTGTCGTGAGATTCAATTTCTTATTGCAATATAAGACATATTTTTGTCACTGTTTTCATCGTTTACATGCTAAATAGATATAGCGAAATATATATATATATATATATATATATATATATATATATACATATATATATATATATATATATATATATATATATATATATATATATATATATATATATATATGTATACTTTCACGCATGTAAGTATAGGAAGAAATGACATAACTCAAAAAGGTTCTTGACGCAATTGAAATATTGAAATATCAATGGCGTAAGTTGGATGAATATCATGGCATAAAAATTTTTTTTCATAGTAATGAACGGAAAGATTATTGCTCTCTCTCTCTCTCTCTCTCTCTCTCTCTCTCTCTCTCTCTCTCTCTCTCTCTCTCTCTCTCTCTCTCTCTCTCTATAACCATTTCATACCAAGTAAATCACAGTTAATCCA
>JABUQX010137227.1:0-12500 GCA_015478945.1 Trachelipus rathkii | reverse complement strand
ATGGAATTAATGTCGAACACAAAATGGAGTGTTTGTCGTAGTTACTATCATTTCTAGGTGAACACAGGTGTAGAGAATAGACTGTGAATACGGTTGATAAAGAGTGTTAGTCATTGTTATACTGTCATCTGTAGATGAACATTATGGTTAGTTTACATTATGCCTTTCAAGTTTACGAATGTAGAATATGCAGATATACATTACATTTACAACTTTTGTAATGACAACGTGAGAGCTTCCGTGCTGAAATATCGTCGACGTTTCCCACAACGGTATCCACTACCAAATCGACAGGTATTTATCAATACACACAGATACCGAGAAAGTGGTTTGTTTCAACTACATTCAGAAAGGGTGCCTGTTCAACTAAAACACACAGATGATATCCTTCAGAGGGTACAACGCAGTCCCAGACTTAGCACCCGCAGAATTTATGTGGGTCTTCAAATCCCTAGCACTACTGTTTGGAGAACATTGCACGTTGATGGTTTATATCCGTACCATGTATAAAGAATTCAAATCTTCAACAAGACGACTACGGCCAACGACAGCAATTTTTCCTGTGGATTCTTGCTGATCCCGAACATTCAAGATGCATTTTATTTACTAATGAGTCGACCTTTACACTTGACGGTATTAATAATAATAGGAATAATCATGCATGAGCTCATAATAATCCTCATGCTACAGTTAAAAGCACCTTTTAACACAGATTTTCTGTGAACGTGTGGTGTGGTATCATTAAAAATCAGCTTATTGGTCCACATGTGTTTAATGGTCGTCTTACGAGGGAAGTGTAGCGGAAGTTTATAGAAAACGAACTACCAATTCTTTTGGAAAATGTTCCTTTGTCAATAAGAGCTCCGATGTATCTGCAACACGACGGGGCATCTGCACATTCACACCACACAGTGTGTGAGTATCTTGATCGAACATATCCAAACCACTGGATCTGTAAAGGGGAACCATATGCTTGACCAGCTTGATCACCTGGCCTAACCCCACTGGATTATTACCTTTGGGGACACATGAAAGAGCTTGTCTATGCAGTGATGGTTGGTAATAGCAACGAATTGATACAGAGAATATTTAATTCTGCAGATGAAATTCAGCTGAATCCTCAAATACTGGAGAATGCGTCAAATTCGACAACTAATCGGGCACAATGTTGTATTCAGGCTGCCGGTGGTCATTTTGAACATGTCATGTATCTTCTTCATGTATGACTCATCGTACTGTAATTGTTGTGAAATAAAAGTTCTTTCGAATTTTGTCTCATCTTACTTCAACAGCACGTACCTCGCTACCTCTTCCGAATCAGACCTATGTTGATATAACCTTTTCCACTTAACATGCCTTTTGTGCTGCACCCCTTACAATTGTAACGAAGTTGCACATTTTGCATATCTACTTTTGTTCGTCAATACGCCATAACTCGCTAATCTTTCCAATTCCAATCTATATTGAAATAACTTTTTTTCATCAAATGACTTTGTATATTATATATATATATATATTATAATATATATATATATATAATATAATTATTATATATATATATATATATATATATTATATTATATATATATATTTATATATATATATTATATATATATATATATATATATATATAATGTAATAGAATTATTCATAGTATTGATGAGCAAAGCAATGCCAAGAAATTTTTTTACGATGATCAAAAAAGGGAGGAGCGGCTTTGTTGTCTACAGCGTCAACCAACATACGATATACGTATAATATAGTATATATATAAATTATATATATTATATATATATATAATTAGTATAATATAGAATATATATATATATATATATATATATATATATATATATACTATAATACATTATACATATATATATATATATATATATATATATATATATATATATATATATATATATATATATATATTTATATATATATATATATAATATATATATATATTATAATATATATATATTAATATTATTTAATATATAATATATATTAATATATATATATATATATATTATATATATATATATATATATATAATATATATATTATATATATAATATATATATATATATATATATATATATAAAACTCTTATTTACATGTTAACATTAATTTATGTGCTATAATGAAAAATAATTTTTTAAAAAATTGTTTTTGCAAAATTTTTAAATTTAAAAAAAAAATAATTTAAAGAAAATTTATCAATTTCTTTTCATTTCAAAACAGCTTTTCAAAAGGGTTGTTTCTAAAGTGAGTTTGTTGATTATATATATATATATATATTATAATATATATATATATATATAATATATAATATATATATATATATAGATATATATATATATAATATATAATAATATATTAATATATACATATATATGATATATAAAACCCTTAAGTAATTCACTCTGCTGGGATTGAAACCTGGCCCTAGCAGATGACCGCTTTGGTGGGTGATTATATACTAACAGAGCATTTCTGCATTCATTCTTTTAGTCCATGGTCGTAGTTTGTCAAACACTACGCGTCATATTGCTAGGGCCCAGGTTCAATTCCCAGCAGAGTGAATTACTTAAGGGGGTTTATTTTTATCAATACCTATCACACTTCGGTGAGGTGTAGAAGGATGAGAGTTATCTATCAATATATATAGGATATATACTATATATATAAGATATATATAATATATAATAATATATATATATTATAATATAATATATCATATAATTATATAGTATATATATTATAATATATAATAAGGAGACCCAACAAAAACCAGATGTTCAAGAATAATTTTAATTTATTATATCTTAGGCTTGAAAGTGAGGAGATTAAATTCAGTTGGAATAAAAGCAACGACGATAATAACTTAATCTTCTCTATCAACATCAATATTATTATAGAATATTATATATATATTATATAATATATATATATTTAATATATATATATATATGATATTATATATATATATATATATATATATAATATATATATATATATCTACAAAATTTTAAATATATTATATATATAATATATATATATATATTAAATATATATATTAATATATATTAATAATAATATATATATATATATATTATATATATATATAAAATATATATATATATCTACAAATATATATATATAACTATATATATATATATATATATATTATATATATATATATATAATATATATATAATATATATATATAATATATTAATATATATATATAATATATAATATATATATATAATAATATATAATAACCGTATATATATAATAATATATATATATATAATATATTATATATATATATTATATATATATATATAATATATATATTATGAGATATATATATATATATAATAATACATATAATATACCCACTTCCGATCCTTTGACGGGTCTAATGTCTTACCCGTAAACAATATAAACATTCTAGACTAAACATAATTGAATTGTGCTTGGAACCTTCACATCACATCGGTTGCTAAATGGCCTTAAAAAAAGCTGGGAATTCTGTTCAGTTTGCTTGAATTTTTTTCTTCTGCTCAGATACTCCAGTTATATAAAGTCTTATTCGCCTGATATGGAATCTGTTCCACATTTTGGTATTTTTTTTTTTTTTTTTTATTAAAGTTCGCACCTCAGGCCATGCCCTATCAAGCGAGGGAAACTTCTAGGTTAATTTCTAACCTAGGATCCGAATAGAATTCGAACCGCGACCTTGCTATGCGACTCCGTCTCTCTACCGTTTGAGCCACGGTAGCGGCAAGATACTGCTCAGATACTCCAGTTATATAAAGGTCTGTCCCTGTAAGGAATACTGTTCCCACATTTGGGTGATCGGGTTCCACCCTCCTTTTTGGATAGAGTTGAAGCAAGGCTAAGAGGCTTATAAACTGTCCCATACCTCTCTGACTCCCTTGACCCTCTTGCTCTGCGTCGTGACGTTGGTGGCCGTATCTCTTCGTATAGGTTTATTACAACGGCAGGTGCTCGCGAGAATTTTGACCTCTCGCATTTCTTCCACCACTGCTCCCTCGTAACACAAGAGGGATTTTTTCTCCATGAAAATTGGGTGACATATGGAGCACTCAAGGATACTCGTTTGTGGTATCCTTCTTCCACCACATTTTGTGTGAAACTCCCTTGCCTTCTTTTTATTTTCCCGCAATATTTAGATCTTCTCTATTTAAGTTCCGCGTCTGCGCCCACCTGAGGGAATTGCGTTAAGAAAGGGGTCAGGGTGGGTTACTTTCCATTTATTTTAATTGTTTATTTTTTTATGCATTTTTTTATTTATTTATATTTTTGCCCCTCCCTTTTTTGAAAGGCAGTCACTTTTGTGTATCATTAATATATATATATATATATATATATATATATATATATATATATATATATATATATTATATATATGTATGTATGGATATATATATATATATAGATATAATATATATATATATATATATTATATAAATATATATTTTATATTTATATGATATATATATTTTATTATATATATATATATATATATATTTTATATATATATAATATATATATATTTATATATATATTATATATATAAATATATATATTATTATATTATTTATATATATATATAATATATATACTGTAATATAGTCACTTATTACTAAAATGTTTTCATCTCACTGCATTAGATCCTTACTCTAAGGGAGAACTAGCTCTAGTATTTATACTTAGATCCAGACAAAGTGATCGAACCCGGGCCATTGCCTGAGACTCTATCGTCTCGTACCCGAACTTCAATTGTCTCTAAATATGAATCTCCAATCTTAAAACATTATATTTAATTATTTATATATATATATATTGATATATATATATAATATGTATATATATATAATATATAATATATATATATATAATATATATATATAGTAATATATATATATCATATAGTTATATGCATATTCTGCAAGCTAGGCTATTTCTACTTTCATTTAATGCATTAAGACAGGGATTTCCAAAACCGGCCAGCGAGGTTCGAAAATCTGGTCCTCAGTGGAATACACTGGGTTTTATCTTTAAGACACTTTTAATTTAAATTAAACATTATTATATATATCTATTTATTCTCTAAGAAACTTAAGAAACTATAGTAACAAAGAACAAAGTAGTCGCACTATTTGGACAAAGTTACCTAACGCCCACACGGAACGGTGGAGGTCGGATAAAAAAAAAATATGTGTATCAGGGTGGTAGCATTTCTATTTGATAACAAAAGATGTTCTAGTTGGGTCGAAATGGAATTTTTTTTTTTTTTTACATGTTCTAGGGGCGAAATTAGGTTAGGCTAGGTTAGGTCAGGTCAGGTCAGGAAAAAAAATTCATTTCGACTCTAAAACATCTATTTATGTATCATAGAGGGTACCTGTGAAAAAATTTTTTTTGATCCAACCTCCCGTTCCCTGTGGGCGTTAAGTAACTTTTACCGCACTATTTTTCGCTTTTCAGATCACACTTGTCGCTCCGAATTCAAACTTTGGGTATGATGACCTACTATTTGGCCCTTGGAACTTAGGGAGGTGTCACTGTGGCCCTTAGGCTAAAACGTTTGGAGACCCCTAAGACATGGCACCCTTTTGGGCACCTTTTTCGCTAGGAGAGTACCACAATGACCTTTGGAAAGCGAGTGATTGTCTGTTAGCTCCCTCTATCATTTACCGTTACAGCACCTATTGGAAAGTTATAATGAAGCAATGATATATATATAGTATATTATATTATATATTTTATATATAAATAATATATATTATATATATATATAATATATATATATATATATATAATATAATACTATATTGTATCTGTTGTGTGTGTCGAAAAGAGATTCATATGATTTAGACTGTAAAGAGACAATTTACAAATGTTTACCATATATATATAATTATCAACCAGTTGAGTGGTCAGTAAAGCAGCCTAAAGATATAGGTAATGGTACTCCATACAAGGGTGGGTAAAACCCTTCTCTTTACCGCTAGAATAACTGTCAGGAAGAATAAATCTAAATCTGAACAGGTTCCCAATTTCTTTGTATAATATATTATATATAATATTATTATTAATAAATAATAATTCTAGCATCTTTAATTTATTTGGATTATTTTTAGCAATCATAAGTATATCGTGAGAAGTTACATTGGAGATTATTACTATATAGATATATAGTATATATTATATTATATATAGTATATATATAGTTATATATATATATAGAGAGAAGAGAGAAGGAGAGAGAGAGAGGAGAGAGAGAGGAGAGAAAGTATATATTAAGAGAGAGAGATTATATTATGAGAGAGATTTGAGAGAGAGAGTATGAGAGAGAGAGATCATCTTCACCCAGTTAATGTAATTCTGACCAGATTTGTAATCTTGCGAATAAAGCCCTAAAACTTTAAATCAAATTTAAATAATAAAAAAAAACGAATAAAAAAGAAAAAAAAAGAAACGAAACATTTTGGCATAAAATTAGTTTAAGTGACTCATAAAGAAAACTTGCGAACAGTATTTATAGTTCATTAAAGCATTTATTAATTTTATTTATTTGCTTATTTACTTCAAAAAACAAGGGAAAAGAAATTCATTTAAATAATAATATTTTTTTATTATTAGTTAATTAATCGTCTAGAAAGATGTAAATAAAAAAATTCTTCATAATTAAAGTAAAAAACAAGTTTTAGTGGTAAATTTGAGCAAATATTAGAATAATTTATGTAGTTCATCTGTATATTTTTAGCGCAAATAAGAAATTAAGTGGCCGTATATATATATATATATATATATATATATATATAATATATGATAATTTATATATTATATATATATATATAATATATATATATTAGTATAGATTAGTAATTTTTTTTATAAGTATATGTCTGTATCTTTGTATATTATGTATTTGTATGTATATATAGATAGTAATATATATCTATCTCTCTTTTATAGAGAATAGGTCTTTATTTGTATATTATATAATAATATATATATAATATATATATATATATATAATATATAATATATAATAATTATATATATATATATATATATATATATATATATATAATATATATATAATATATATATATAATATATATATATATATATATATATTATATTATAATATATATATATATATATATATATATATATCACATTTTTGGGAACTTTGGCTTTGGGCATTGGGCATGCCTGAGTAAAGTGGATGTAACTTATGCCGAGGAGGGCAATTACTACTTCTTGGTGGCAACTGTGGATGTGGGCAGAACAATATTCACCACTTTCAGGCTTCACACGTTCCAACTATTCTTCTTTCCAATGGGTGGTTTAGCCATCCTTTGGGAGGCCTTGAAACTCTCTCTGAGCTGAGAATGTGGTCAAAGGATTGGAGGAAGCGTGATTGGTGTAAGTGGGAAGGTTAAATATGCAAGGAACAACAATTTTCAGTTTAATAAAAAATACCCAGCTTCTAATATCGAATGTATTTTTATAAAAAATACACAACCTCTACTATTCATGTATTTTTATAAATAACAATACCCAGCTTCTATTATCTAATGTATTTTTATAAATAATATCCAGCGTCTATTATCGAATGTATTTTTATAAAAAAAAAATAAACCAGGTCCTATTATCGAATGTATTTTTTACAAAAATTACTCAGCTTTCATTATAGAATGTATTATTATAAAAAAAATATACCCAGTTTCTATCATCGAATGTATTTTTTATAAAACAAAATACCCAGCTTCTATTATCGAATATATTTTTATAAAAATAACCTTCATTTTCATAAAAAATACCCAGGTTTCATTATCGAATGTATTTTTATAAAAAATACCCAGCTTATATTATAGAGTTATTTTTATAAAAAAAAAAAAACACCAGCGTCTATTATCGATTCTATTTTTATAAAAAAAAAAAAAAAATACCCAGATTCTATTATCGAATGTATTTTTATAAAAAATTCCCAGCTTCTATTATCGAATGTATTTTTTATAAATTCCAGCTTTTATTATCGAATTATTTTTATAAAAAATCGAGGTCTTGTATTATCGAATGTATTTTTTACAAAATAAAAAATTCCCAGCTTCTATTATCGAATGTATTTTTTATAAAAAAAAATTCCCAGCTTCTATTATCGAATGTATTTTTATAAAAAATTCCCAGCTTCTATTATCGAATGTATTTTTTACAAAATAAAAAATTCCCAGCTTCTATTATCGAATGTATTTTTATAAAAAATACCCAGCTTTTATTTCGATTATAAAATATACCTAGCTTCTATTTATCGAATGTATTTTTACTCAGCCAGAAAAGGAAGTGTGCCCAAAGTACCTTTATTTAATAATTATAATAAAACAAAAATTTTGATTAAAACCAAAGGTTTACTACACATAGTTCTTGTATAATACAATAATTTCCATAATCAATATTTATAATTATTTTAAAATATTAAAAAAAAAAAAAAAAAATCATCGTAGCGGGATTTTAAATAATTTCATTCAAACATCAATTAAATATTTTCTTTAGTATTTTATATATATTATATATATATATATATATATATATATATATATATAATATATACTATATTATATATATATATATATATTATATAGATATATATAGATATATTATTATATATATATACAATATATATATATACTGCTATATGTTTAATATATATATATATTATATATATATATATATATATATATATATATATATATATATAATATATATATATATATATATATATATATATATATATATATATATATAATATATATAATATATATAATATTATATAGAGTGGTAAAATTATATTTATTATATATATATATATATTATATATTATATATATATATATATATATATATAATATATATATATTATATAATTATATATATATATATATATATATATATATATATATATATGTACTAAACTTTAAAGAGTTAAGCACAGTGGGACAAAAAAGAGTAGTTACTTTTTATCTTTATTTCCTAAGATTAATCAAATTAAATGGAATTAAATCATCAATGTTCAAAATAATTAATAGTACATGTTAAGCAATTCTTTAACATAAGAGTCTGGTTAAGTTTTGTTAATAATGAGTCTATTATCGTATGGTAATTATAATCTTTCTTCCGTAATTAGGGGTTCAAATTAATTAACAAGCGGCTCACAGTGTACAATAAGATTTCTAAAAGGTTAAGACAATAATATTATATAACAAACTTAATTCTCCGGTTCCGATAGCGCCGATTTTTAACACACCCTCCCCTTGTGACGTGGGGATCTTAACTGCCTCTCCTTCCTTCAACTCCAGGCACTCTTTTTGGGAGTACGCTTCCGCGACTGTCCATTACATTTGAAGGTGCCACACAAAAGAACCGTTAATAATTTTAATTTTATACCATACAAAAGTCGTTAAAAATTTTTCTTATACAATAAAATTAATAGTTAAAATTTGGTGTACAGGTGCATATACATCAGGTATACTTATAGTGAGAGTAGGAAATCCTACTCTTACACGTGGTGATCTCCGGAGTGAGGGGAATCACTGGGAGAATCAATCGATTTCTAAAGAACCACAAATTCTATTCTTACAATACATTGTTACAAAATCCATAAAAGACCTACTTAATTTTGCAATATCCCATTTCAAATCGATTGCATTTTCATAACCTCTATTATATAACATTAGACCGCCTTCAATTTATTTATTTCGATCTTCCCGCCATAAGATTTATTATAAAGATTTCATAATTCATTAAGGCCCTTCTTACAATGCGTTCCGTCAATAGCGTCAGAGAGAGGGAAGAAGATAAAAGTTATTACACTAAGGTGGGAGAAGATAAGTAAAACGAATCATTTTTTGCATATTTGCTGGCATGATGAGAAGTCAAAAGCTTCATTATCTATTAAACGCTACGGTTTGTTTCAGTCAAGTATGTACGATGATATTAAGTCATTAATGAACCCATATTTGCTGCTATTCCAAAAATGTTCCAGACCGCCTCAGAGATGTGAAGTCGAGCTTACAGTGCTCCTAGCTTCTTGTGATAAGAATCGCGTAAATATTTCGTATTGCTTTGTTCTCCCAAGACCAATGTCGATTTTAATAATTTTCTTATTATTAATAACAAGGCAACAATTCATTGGCCGCTAACACAGTGCCAATTACACCCCCGTTCCTATCTGCCTCCGAAGTCGAATTAAATTTAAAGAATCTCCCAATCTAACAAATATGCCATTATGTATTTCGCCTATCCTAATATAATAAAAGCTTATCAAAACTTGCTTTGCTTCTTGTTGCTAGGTCACCGCTGATGTTGCTCCGAATGATCGGTATGATATTTAAAATAAAATTACAAACCTTAATTTTTTTTTTTAAAAGAGTGCTAGTATTCTCATTGTGCCATCTTCTCCAGATATTGTTTATTCCATCTAATAGCTGTGTTTACCGCCATCATTCATCATATTTTCTATTATCTTTATCTATTATATTGATTTATTAATACATTATTAATTATTGATTATTAGTTTTGTATTAGTTTTGTATTGAGTATTAGGTATTAGTTTTGATATTGATATTATTTTATGATATAGATATTTTATTATTCTTGTTTTGTGAATTGAGCGAAATAATTGTCATTTTCTTCTATTATTATCATTCTTAAATTTTATTTTATTCATACCTTTTTCTTCCATAGGACTTACTACGACAGCTTTGTATTATAATCTGTGCATATTTTTTATGATTTATAATAATTTTTATTTAGTATAATTATTTATTATTAATTTATAATTATTACTTATTAATTAGTTAATTTCTGTGTATTGATTGTGTATTTATTATTTATAATACTATTATTATTGATTATATTATTATTTATTTAGTTATTATATTATTATTATTCGCTTTCATATTATATATTATATTATTATTATTATTTATTATATTACTATTTATCTGTCTATTGATTATTATTATATTATATTATTATTATTATTATTATTATTATTATTATTATTATTATTATTATTATTATTATTATTTCCCTTATCCTCATCATTACTGGTAGAATAATAATTCAGTACCCTGCGTTCTTCCTCGATCGACGCCTTGGTATTTAAATCATTAAGCGTTACGTACTTTCTTTCCCGCTCGTAACCCAGTCATAATAGTATTTTAACACTCACTTTTCTAAAACCCAGTGCTTAAGTTACCCTGCCCTGCATGCGAAGAGCTACAGACTAAAATCAAATCGGGCCCGGCCTCCGTACTTTCCCCCGCTTCATCAATGGAATGAACTGACTCAACGGGAGGGACAACCGCTTCCCCATTAGAGACGCTTTCTGTAACGGCGGCTATAGCATGATCACCAACATCACAATTATTATTTTGACGGATATTCCTATTATCATAGCTAGTACTCCTGACATACTTATATCTATTGTTATAATTTGTGTTCTGTCATAATTACATAATTATTATAAATACCATCATGTCACATTTCTATTATTATAATTATTATAGAGTTTGCAACCCTACTCCATTATAAACATATTATATTATACCTCTAATTATGCCCAAATTATCATATTACTTAAAATTACCCTCTTTAGCACCCCTGCATCTTCTTCCAAATCCGGTTAGCTGTAATACTTTTTTTCTTCGTGACGGAAATAACGATTCCCCTTCCCCTGGATATTTTGAACTTCCCATAATTTAAAGCCCCTTAAAATCCTATATCGATACATCATCAGAAATTGTTATTATTCTAATATGAACTATTCCTTTTTAATTATTTATTAATTATTAGATGATCATACCTTATTATAACAAATACTTTATTGACCAATAAGCTATTAGATTATTATAATTATTTGTTTATAATTAATTGAAATAAGCTATTGATAAATATTATAAAAATTGCCCCTAAATTCATTTACTTATAATCCACTTTATTACAATTATAACTATAATTTCTACCTTATTATGGATTATGTTATAATAATGTCTTCACTATTATCAGTTCTTTATTATTATGATTATTATATACATGACCATTTAAAACCATTTCTTAAAAATATTACTCTCTTTAGTAATTAAAATCTTTTTGCCTAAAATAAGAGTTGCCGTTCGGGTGTCTATACAAGCTTCTACGTATAGAATGCATCTATCACCTCCATATTTTTAGTTTCCCTATTCTCTTTTGGCTCCTTTGATTGTACCATAGGGACCTCTTACGTTCCACTGTCGTGAATTTTCATCGTCATTGGTGCTGTGAAGAAATTTTTGATTTAGTCTCGCACATCCTTTCATAGTCTGTATATGTTTTATATGAGGCCTACTCTATTCTTGCTGTTCTTTTTCTCCTGCATAGCTTTAAGTGGTCTATTTTGACCTTCTGAATCTC
>JABUQX010137225.1:32500-39643 GCA_015478945.1 Trachelipus rathkii | reverse complement strand
CCCAATCATTTATCTTTCGAACAAGAGAAGAATTTATTATTAACTGAATACCTTTTGTATAAATTTTATACTATTCCAGTTTTTTAAGCCACTCCTATCCCAAATAACTTTTACTAAATTTAATTTTATTAAAGAACATATCATTTTACGTACCTTAAAGCAAAAAATCAGTAAATCAGTAAGCGCCCCTAGCACCCCTCTACACCGAGCTATGCCACGTTTTGCTCTCTATGTGACTTACTGCTTACATATCTTAGCCATGTTAATAAGTATAAAAAGATAACAAAAATAAGTTCTTCTGCTGGCTAACATAACATGTATTTATAAATTTTCTAAGTCTTATTAAAATAACCAATTTATCACTTACATTGATATTATTCGCTCGATGTTAACTAAAAATATTTCAAAGTTTTTAAATTAATTCGATTCTTATTTAATTATTATTTTATTATATTATATATTATATCTATCTATGTACATTGAACAATCCATCACGAGAAAACACAACAACCCGCACGCCTTCAGGATACGAAACTGACCTCTCTCTGTAAAATGTGTTGAAATAATTACTTTAGGGCCTAAATTTAAGATAATCCTTTTTGAGCCCGGGCGATTTAAGCCTATTTCCAGGTCAAAATATATTTCAAACTGACCTTTTTTCTGTAAAATGGTGGTGCAATAACTACGTTAGGCCTAATTTAGGCCTAAAATTTAGGATAAGCCTTTTTTGTACTATCCCATGCTGATTTAAGCCTAATATCAGGTCAAAAGGTAATTCCAGTATAGAAAAGTAACATTGTGTTATTATTATTATTTTATAAATATATTTTAAACTGAAACATGCTGGATCGGTAAGATCCTTTAAGCAGGTAAGAAGGAAATGTTTTCCTTACTTGTGATTTGGTCGGAGTAATCCTTATCTCTATTTGACTTCGTATGTGATTGGTCGAGAATTATTTTATCGTCTTTTGAAAATTAACTTTGTTCTTTAAACTTGTATTTGAGCAGGTGTGTTTTATTTCTTTTAGACCCCAACTCATTTTAAAATCATAGTCATTTTAACTGTTAAGCGGTGCACAAGTTATCTGATTTGTATTAAAGTGTTTTTTTTTTTTTTAAGTGTATATATATGTTTTTTAATAAATATTTATATTTAGGAATAATTATTAATTTCACTAGAATAGATAATAAATTTAATTCACTAAGATTTATTAGTAGATCCAACGTGAAAGCAAAACGCAAGAGCGCCCCGCAAAGCGCGAACCCTGTGCGGAACCGAAGCATGAACCCTCCGGCGTAAATTTACTACGCGCGTCGCGAGAAATTATTTTCTTTATTGATACGCCGTTTGTGCTAAAACTTTTCATACATCATTTTTGGATTTTAAATATTCCGTTTCCCTATATTATGAATCGTTCCAATTCTATTTCTTACTTGAACATTTTTAATTTTATTTATAGAAAATACCATTTCACTGGTAAAGTTTCTTGAAAAACATTTAGTTTTGAAAAGAACATTTTGTTTTGTAGAAAAGCAGTTTGGTTTATTTATCCTAAAGTTATAATTCCTTGAGGGAAATAGAACAAATACTCCGGCTGTGACGTAGGCCATGTTCCTCTTTGTGGTATGCCTTTAAGATCTTATTACTTTAAGGAATGTAAAACAAGTTTTATATGCCTTAAAGTTACACCTATATACGACGTAGAGTTAATGTATAGAAGTTATCCCATTCCCTCCCTTTTCAAGGTATGTCTTTACGGTTTTAATCTTCTCTATGTATAAGTTATGAAAAAAGTTGTTTAATCTAAAATATTATTACATAATTACTATATTAATTAATTAAATACACAATGTGTGTACATGCATAATAAACTTCCCCTCATTGTACAAACCGTAATTTCTCTTTATGGATTTCCAGTATTGGTATCATATCATTATACTTCAAAATTACATCGAAGTATGTAAGTTCATACCTCTTCTATATCAGATGTTGTATGCATTCGGCAACCATCGAGAATATCTCCCTTGGTTTGTAATAAACACTGATATACCAGGACTTTAAATAAACTAATGCGATTGAACACATGTTATAAGGTTCGTAAATATACCTTGATACAGAGTACAAAAACTAATATTATACATACTGAATGGGACGGTGTCCAAAAGATATCATCCTCTAGGATGTATGCCCTACCACTTTGAAATACAACGCCCCATATTTTCGCGACCGCGTAGTAATATTACGCCGGCGGGTTCATGCGTCGGTTCCGCACCGGGTCGCGCTTGCGGGCGCTCTTGCGTTTTGCTTCACGTGATCTACTATAAATCTAGTGAATTAATTATTATTGATTTTGTTTTGTAGAATAAGCAGTCCTCAATGTTTAGTATTTATTATAAATATGATATACACTTTAGTAAAAAATAAAACACTTTTAATACAAATCAGTATACACTCTCCGCTGCACCGCTTAACAGCAAAATGACTATGATTTTTAAAATAAGTTTGGGCGTCAAAGATAATAAAACACACCTGCTCAAATACAAGTTTAAAGAACAACGTTAATTTTCCAAAAAGCGATAAAATATTTCTCGACCAATCACATACGAGGTCATATATAGATAAGGATTACTCCTGACCAATCACAAGTAAGGAAAACATTTCCTTCTTACCTGGCTTTAAAAAAAAAAAGGGTGGGGGGATCTAAACCGATTCCCAAAAAAGGGGGGGGGGGGGGCATTGTTTTTTTTCCCCCAAGTTTTTGGAAAAAAAAATATATTTATAAAAAATAATAATAATAACAATATTCATATATATACTGGAATTACCTTTTGACCTGGTAATTAGGCTTAAATCAGCATGGGATACAAAAAGGCTTATCCTAAGAATTTTAAGGCCTAAATTTTGGCCTAACGTAGTTATTGCACCACATTTTACAGAAAAAGTTCAGTTTGAAATATATTTTGACCTGGAATTAGGCCTAAATCGCCCCGGGGATACAAAAAAGGCATATCCTAAATTTAGGCCTAAAGTAGTTATTTCAACACATTTTACAGAGAGAGGTCAGTTTCGTATCTGTAAGGAGGGCGGGTTGTTGTGTTTTCTCGTGATGGATTGTTCAATTGTACATAATGAATAATAATAATAATAAAATAATAATAATAATAATAATAATAATAATAAATAAATAATAAAATAGATAATAAAAAAAATCACGAATTATATTAAAAAAAACTTTGAAATATTTTAGTTAACATCGAGCGAATAATTATAAATGTAAGTGAATAATTGTTATTTTTAAATAGAACTTAGAAAGATTTTAATAAAATACATGTTATGTTAGCAGAGAAGAACTTATTTTGTTATTTTTATACTTATTACATGGCTAAAGATGATGTAAAGCAGTAAGTCAATAGAACAAAACGTGGCATAGCTTGGTGTAGAGGGGGTGCTAGGGGCTGACCTTACTGATTTACTGATTTATTGCTTTTAAGGTACGTAAAATATATGTTTTTTAATAAAATTTCATAAAACTTTAGTAATAATAGTTATTTAAAACTTGATAGTTATAAAATTTTTAAACAAAAAAGTATTACAGTTAATAATAAATTCTTTGTTCAAAGATAATGATTGATTTATTATAGAAGTTTTAAGAAACTTTGAAATAATTTTAGTTATATTTGAATGAGTAATATAAATGTACGTGTTTAATTAAAACATAAAATGTTTTAATAAATTATACGTTATATGTGTAAGTGAGTGTGCGCGTGTGTGTGTGTGTGTGTGTAAGTAAATCTGTGTGTGAGTGTAAGTAAATCTGTGGTGTAAAGTTAAATCTGTGTGTGTAAGCTAAAATCTGTGGTGAGTGCAAGTAAATCTGGTGTGAGTGTAAGCTTAAATTCTGTGTGTAGTGTATGTAAATCTGTGTGAGTGTAAGTAAATCTGCGTGTGTAAGTAAATCTGTGTGTGAGTGTAAGTAATTCTGGGTGTGTGTGTGTAAGTGTAAATGTAAGTGTCTATGGGTAAATGTAAGTGTCATAGTGAATGTGTGTATAAGTGTCATAGTGAATGTGTGTATAAGTGTAAGTGTGTGTGTGTGTGTGTGTCCGTATGTGTGTGAGTGTAAGTAAATCTGTGTGTGTGTGTAAGTGTAAATGTAAGTGTCTATGGGTAAATGTAAGTGTCATAGTGAATGTGTGTATAAGTGTCATAGTGTATGTGTGTATAAGTGTAAGTGTGTGTGTGTGTGTGTATAAGTGTAAATGTAAGTGTCTATGGGTAAATGTAAGTGTCATAGTGAATGTGTGTATAAGTGTAAGTGTGTGTGTGTTGTGTGTGTGTGTGTATGTGTGTTCTAAATAATAATAACAATAGGCATGAAGTAAATAACACTAAGTATAATAATAAAAATAAAAATAAAATAATAAAAATAATAAAAATAATAATAAAAATAAATAAAAATAATAATAAAATAAATAAAAAGTATTAAAACAAAATAAAAAACATAATGTTAATAAATATATGAGTTAAAGCAGTAAAGCAGAAAGTTAAATCAGTAAAGCAGAAAGTTAAAACAGTAAAACAGAAAGTTAAAGCAGTAAAGCAGAAAGTTAAAGCAGTAAAGCAGAAAGTTAAAGCAGTAAAGCAGAAAGTTAAAGCAGTAAAGCAGTGAAACAAAAGCATACTAATCCCTTAGGTTAGGTAACACCTCTATTGATTTACTGATTTACTGCTTTAAGGTATGTAATGTTAATAAATATGTGAGTTAAAGCAGTAAAACATGGGAGTTAAAGCAGTAAAGCAGTGAGTTAAAGCAGTAAAGCAGAAAGTTAAAGCAGTAAAGCAGTAAAACAAAAGCATACTAATCCCTTAGGTGTTAGGTAACACCTCTATTGATTTACTGATTTACTGCTTTAAGGTATGTAATGTTAATAAATATGTGAGTTAAAGCAGTAAAACATATGAGTTAAAGCAGTAAAACATGAGTTAAAGCAGTAAAGCAGTAAAACAAAAGCATACTAATCCCTTAGGTGTTAGGTAACACCTCTATTGATTTACTGATTTACTGCTTTAAGGTATGTAATGTTAATGTTTTTAATAAAATTTCGTACAATTGTAGTAAAATAAAATGTTTATATATCAGACACTCTGGATTTTTTCTTCTTACATACAATTTTTAAAAATTTATAAATTAAAAAGTATTAAGTAAAAAGTATTAAGTAAAAAATAATGTTAATAAAAATGTTTAAGTATGAAATAAAAATGAATGACTCATAGTAAATATATATTTTTCATTCGCGCGGGAATATTGCGCCTGCGGGCGCCGCGGCGGGCGGGAACGCGGAAATATTGCGCCTGCGGGCGCACGCGGCGGGCGGGAACGCGGAAATATTGCGCCTGCGGGCGCACGCGGCGGGCGGGAACGCGGCGGACGGGAACGCGGCGGGGCGCACCTGCGGGTGCGGGTTCGTGGGACTTCACGCGGAGAGATCATGCTGCGTCCTGGTGGGCAGCTTATGATCTAGAGGTAGACAAAAGATGAGCCATCAAAGATGAATCATCAATATAGATGGTATCAAAGATGACGGCATCAAAGATGAGTCATCAAAGATGAGCCTTCAAAGTTGAGGCATCAATGCTGAGGCATTAATGTTGAGGCATCAAAGTTGAGGCATCAAAGTTGAGGCGTCAAAATATCAAGTGTGTGAGTGTAAGTGTAAGTGTCTATGGACGAGTGTAAGTGCTTATAAGTGTCCTAGTGTGTATAAGTGTCATAGTGAATGTGTGTATAAGTGTCGTAGTGTATGTGTGTATAAGTGACATAGTGTGTATAAGTGTTAGAAAAAGACTAACTCATAGTAGGAAGCATTCTAGCAGATTGTAATATACACCAATCGATTCCTCATACCTTATTACCTAGGGGTAGACACCCATATTAGGGCTATTCTAGGCTCAGGGGAGGCTAGAAAAGGCTTGAAAAAAGTGGCACTCAGTTGGCACTATGTGGCACTCACTTGGCACTATGTGGCACTCACTTGGCACTCATTGGCACTCACTTGGCACTCACCTGGCACTCACCTGGCACTCACCTGGCACTCACCTGGCACTCATCTAATACTCATAGAACACTAATAGAACATCACTAGATACATACGTTCAAGTTAGGAACGAAATATGTGACGGGTGGGACACGAGTGGCCAAAAATTGGCGTGGGCCAAAATTGACCCAGGGTATATGGCAAGGTCAATGCCGAAATATCATGGTCAAACAAGGTTAAGACATCAAAAAGGGCTAAGCCCCTAAAGGGCAGCCAAAAATTACCGTGGGCCAAAATTGACCCATAGTATATGGCAAGGTTGAGGCCGAATATTCATGAGGTCAAAACAGGTAAAGACATCAAAAACGGGCTAAGCCCCTAAAGGTTAGCCAAAAATTACCGTGGCGCAAAAATGGACCATGGATTATGGCAAGGTTTAAGGCCGAAAATATCCATGCCTCAAAACAAGGTAAAGACATCAAAAAAGGGCTAAGCCCCTAAAGGAAGGCCTAAAAATTACCGTGGGTCAAAATTGACCCATGGTATCTGGCAAGCTTTGGAGAAAAGGTCAAGGACAAAAAAGGTAAAGACATCAAAAAATAGGGCTAAGCACCTAAAGGTCCAAAAATTAGTGTGGGCAAAATTGACCCATGAAGACCAAAGGGTGGTCGAAAAATTAGGGTGGGTACGTACAACGGTTGCTTACGCAACCGTTTGGCGCAACCCTTCTTCGAAGGGTTGCAAAAATTAGGGTTGCCGAAAAAATTAGGGTTGCCAAAAAAATTCAGGTTGCCCAAAAAGGTCAAGGCCAAAAATGGTCCGGTCCAAAAAAAAGGTCAAAAAGGTCAAATCAAGTTTTTACCTCCGGAATCCATCCCATTACTACTGAGGGGGATTGATTAGTGAAATTTGTGTGCGGACAAAAGTTTTATTAATTTGCAAAGTTGAAATTTTATAGTCCATCAACAATAAGAAATAGCATGTTAATGTTAATAATGGCACATGTAAATAAGTTTATATAAACACATAATTAAACCCATATTATATATTGGCAAAGCTGCGGTTATCTGACTAAGTATTTGGACGATAAGCATTTAGCGTTGATGA